>OVAU01000915.1:0-17061 GCA_900406315.1 Biscutella laevigata subsp. laevigata
AATATAACTTTCAAAAGTGTCCTATAGTGCTAATTGTTCTATAAATAATGCCATTACCTAAAAATAATAATACTAAATATGTTTCTATATTTAAATATATAATTATTATAAAGTCATTTCAATTAAAAAAAGAAGATATCATATGTAATCATATCATACTTTTATAATTATATTGTCTAACATTCGTCCAACTTGAGACCAAGATAATATAGTATTTTATAATGGTTATTAATTTATTGAATATTAATTGATAGAGGTTCTACAATATCTAAAAAACAAAAAATAACTAAGATATTATTTTCCAAACAATAATATTATTATCTTTATATATCATAAATAAAATAATATTTAAAAATCTTAAATGTATTGTATAAAGGGTGGAAGATCAATTATTTGGTTCGATTTGGGTTTTAGATTTCGGAAATTTTGGTTCTAAAGAATGTGTCCATTCGGTTAAAAACTTTATACTGGTTTGGTGGTCCGGTTCATGTTATTCAAGTTTCACTTTTTTTGTTTCTTAAAAATATGTCCATTCAAAAAAAAAATATTGGTTTAGTTTTAAAATTGGTTTGATTTGATTATAAGTAAAATAGTAATGAAAAAATAGATAGAAATAATTAAATTAAATTATCATATATTTAAATACACTAAACATATTTTACTATATGACTAACTAAAATATATAAATATTTAATTATTTTGGTTAAACCATTCAATTTAGTGAATTTGGTTTCGGTAAAATTTGGTTCAGGTTTTAACAAATTTATGTTCGGGTTCGTTTTGATGAATTCAATTCAGTTCAGTAAATTACTACTCGTTTAAGTAATTTTGTCGAACTTATTTCCTATTATAAATTTCGCTAAATATAAATTTATCTTTAAATAAAAAATATAAATAAAATTAAAAACGGAAATCATTCATTAAACATTTAGTATTAAATTGAATTTATCTACACTAAATAAAACATATTTTATAAATCTAAAATTTCTTGCATAAATAAATTTCACAAAATTTAAATTTATTTTCACATAACAATATTCCAATGAAATTAAAAAATAAATCATCCCTTAATTAAAAAATAATAATAAGTTGATTTGATCAACATTAAATAAAAAAATTAAAATCTAAAATATATTGCATTATAGGTCTTACTAAATATAAATTTATGTCAAATAACATAATACCAATAAAAATTAAAAATTTTGTTTTAAGAATTTTAATAAATAATTGAAATATGCTCATATTAAGTCAATAATAATACTAAAAATATTTTGAAAAATAATATTAATCCTAAAATATTTTAATTGATTATATATTACTCAATATTTCATTTTGATTTTGAAATCAAACCAAAAAGAGTATAAACTAGACTATATAATAACATTTTAATAATTAAAGTGTTAATTGTTAATATCAATTTAAAAATAAAAATTATTTGCACAATGTGATTCCAACTCTAGCTTAAATTAAAATATATAATGATGAAGTAATCAAAGTCTATATAGAATTGGGCTATATTATTACGAATATGACTTCTCTGCAAATTCCTGTTACAGATTCGTCAACAACTCTCTGTCATGGAACACTCTTCTGCTTCACTTTTTTCCCAGCATTCATCTGCACAAGAACAGACATCTGAACAAAACAGAAAAATTGACTCATAGGTTTGTTAACCCGGTTCAACTCATCGGTGTGATGAAGTTTACGTTCGGGGTCAGATCAATCCTGACAATCCACTATTAGAAGAAGAAATACATGCTCAAAACCGAGCTCAATGAGTCTTACAACATAGAAAAAAGAAGAAAACACAAAGGAAACAGTTCTGCGAAAATTGAGACAAAGGACTAAAGAACTAGGGTTTTGGATATTTATACTCCTAGAGTTTTAGACATCATTCTTTGGTTCACTTTTAAACCGAAGTAAACCAAAATAGAACCAAATAGCTTTAACCTTCAAACCTTGGTTAAGTCTAAACCGACATAAACCAAGAAACTTGAATCATCATGATACAACAATCTCCACCTTGATTCAAGCTTTCTTCTCCTTCATTTTCTTTCTTTCTTCTTCACCTTCTTCCCTTAGTGAATTGTACTCACCTTGAAATTAACCTCTGACTTTGATCAACTTCATCAACCCCCAAAACTTATTCAAACATTTCCACAACTTGGAAACTTGAGAAAATCTCTCAACAACACCATAACAAGTTTAATAAACCTCAAACATCTTAACTCAGCACCAAATCCCATAAGCAGTCACCCTTGAGTAGAGCTTAGCTTACAAACCTTCATTCCGTCACACAAATCTCATGACATCAATACCACCGCCATAACACATGTTTCAACAATTGAAAAATCAGACATTTGTCTGCAAAACAGGAACATGCAGCAACACTCGAACATGAGCTTCAACCACTTGCAGACATCGTAATCACCTTCGTCTCAAACCAGAAACGCTTTGATAAAACCATGTAAATAATCCCAACAGCCAGAAACACGTATGCACAATTTGAGATAACTCTTTACATCAATCAATCGATCAAACAAACTTCTGATTAAACATACAATAACATGACACACTTTTGTTCAACAATCCTGAGAAAATACAAACACCAGCAGCTTTAATTCCCACTGCTAGCAGACTTTAAAACGTGTCTAATATCAATCAAATGTGTGATAATCTCGAGACACCTTTCACAACCCCTTCTTATCTCTTTAACTGATGATGCTCAATCAGCTGTATAAACAACATGCAAAACAATTTCATGCTTGCAAAATTTACCACACAACATGGTACATGCGTTTGTCAATTCCAGACTTGCCTTGGATCTCTTACTTTAACAATCATTTCGTTGTCCTGCAAGTGATAAACATCGGAGAAGATTCTCCAAGTCTTCTTACGATGCATCTTAAACATACAAGAACTCATTGCCTTGAATTCTTCAAATATAGTTTGATACCCATGCATTTCATCATTTGAAGGATCACTTAATTGCATACATCAGTCCTCAGATGAGTTATTCATCAAACCAGACACACAACAACCTCACCATTTTGAAAAATATCAGCCTTGAGACAATCCATGCATCATGTGCACGTCTCTTTCACCTTCAGCATTGTGCTGTCAGACAATTGCACTGAAACACAACTCCACCTCTTTCTTGGCCTTTTTCCCTTCCGAGATAAATTCAGAAACCTGCAATCCTTTGCCATTAACAACATGCAGTTTCAACTTCAGAAACCTGTACCACATGCTTAAGAGAACATGAAACCATCGTTTCAACACCCCTGCAAGTTCAATTTCAGAACCTACAATTTGTTTCAAGGAAAAACAGAACACTCTAACATGTTTCAAAAACATGTAACTCCTTATAGGCTTCATTTTATCATCTGATTATAACCTTGGTTAGGCTACATCCATGTTGACACTTCCATGTTCGTGGCTTGTCATCTCCTTATCAGACTGAACTAACATGAATCTGACTCAACAGTGAGTTATTCTCCCTTAATTCTGAATATCCTTCTCTATCATCAAGGATTTGACATGAGATGAGACATCTCCTGTGCATAGCTCCACCTGGAGTTAAATACCAAGTACTCCACTGGAAACATGAAACCATCTTCATGTCTCCGCAATTGAGCTCAACATTAAGAGTTTGAATATTCTACACTGTCACCTGATTCACTTTCATAGTGTTGCGTTTGAGCAAACAACAGAATAAACAGAGATCATCCCCTTGAAGTGCATGTCAATGCCTGACATAATTTTTCCTTCACTTCACATCCACTAATCAGTCCCTTGTAGAGGAACAACAGATGAACCTTTTCTAATTTGAAGCTTCCCAATCTGATTTTGTACCAACAAATTGATTAGTCTTTGATTAAACATCTCATCATTCGACTCTCGTTGCATACTTTTATGCCTTTGGTTCCCCATAAGTAGTCCATGCTCCACCCAAAATCGAGCCCTAAGCACTAGCTTGAGACACTTAAGAAAACATGAACCTTGAGTCTTTATGTAGAGATAACCTTTAAGCACCAATCAACACTCCTATGATTCCTTTTCACTGAAAAACAGGAGGCAGAAACCTTCACTTCATGGTTTCCATAACACTGATTTTAGCATCAGCACACTGATTTTACCATCAACTTTATCAAGAGTCAAACACCATTCAAGCCAACTCTATATTCATTCCATTTTGTATCAACAACCCCAAATGAGCATTTCTCTAGCTACTTCAACCATTCACAGCAGCTTCTTGTTTCAATTTCCAAAAAAGTCATTCCTAATCATGAATACACTACTACAACTCGCTATCACCACGACACAGCTCTGCTCTTACTGATTTTCTTTGAATTTGGTGATACTATTGGTTTGCTCTTGAATGAACCTTTGATTTATCCATTTTAGAGACTTTCAATCATCTGTTGTCAACAGAATTGCACGAGTTGACAGACAACAGACATTGCAATCTAATCCAATTCTCTTGGATTTTCCAGACTACTCCAAGCTCCATGATGATTTAATTATGATCCCCAATCATCATAACATTTGATCTTAACATATTTCCAAGAATTTGATTCATTAACCACTGAGACATCACTTCGAATCAAACATCCTCAAATCTGAACACACAATGATTTTCCTACATAACACCTTTCTGTCTTGAAACCAACAGAAGTCTGAACATGTTTCTTCACTAGCCTGCACTTCTTTTGAACGACAATTGAAACCTCAACCAATAGTTATAATGGTCTTGAAACACACATCAATCCAACCTCTAAGGCGTCCCCCAAACCTGAGATTCATAAGTGCAAAAAACAGTTATTCGTCTAACTATTCACAATCACAACAACATCTAGCTTCTACAAACAGATTAACCAAACACACAATCTGACATGCGTTCCTAGTGATTCAACGAGATTTCATCCTTCATTCTGTGCAAAACAAGAAACATACCATACGAACATCACTGTGTGACTGCTCTGAACATAAACCAATGATCAACAACCCAGAGAACTGTGTAACACCTCCACAACAATCAGTCTCAAATCGAACAGATTCATAACATGAATTCCTTGATGATTTTCTTGTCTCTAGTCTCTTAATCACTCCAATTATTGTGCAACATTGATATGTTGTGATTTTAATCGGTTTTATATATCATTCTCATCCATTTTGCATTAGTTTAGATTGCATTTAGAGTTGTTTAAGTCCATTTGCATTGCATAATCATGTTTCAGGTGTTGAGTGGAGCATTAAGCGAAAAGCGAGCAAAATGAGCGTTTTGGGACTCATTTGGATATTGTGGGTTCAAGCCAAAAATCAGAGCAACCATACCGGTGTACCAGAACGGTATCAAGTTCACGGGAAATTTTGAAGATCGATCAGCGGTGAAAACACCGGTCACGTTTGATCGGGGATGAACTCACAACAAATTATAGAGGCTTCGTATCGGTGAAGGATACCGGTCACCACCGACCGATATCGAGCTTACAGCGAGTTTTGGAGGATGCACAAGGATGCACAAAGTACCAGTGCTCTATTCAAGGCAGACTGGTACCATCTCTCTGGCTTGAGAAAACCAAATGAATTCTAGTTGTTTTTGGAATATACTATAAATAGGAATCAAAAACCCTATTCTCTCTAAGTTTTATTAAAGTACTCTCTTGCATTTTCTTTAGAACTATCTCTTTTAATCTCTTGTAAGACTTGGTTTTAATATTGAATTTCTATCTTTATCTTCTTCTTATCTTGATTTCATCATGATTAAGCATAAACTCTTGTGAGATTTTGTGTTGAAATCATGATTAGTGAGTAGTTCTTTTGCTAAGTGAATGAGTTAGGTAGATTAGAGTGATTAAATATTTGTTGCATTGCTTAGGGCTTTGATTATCTCTATCTTCATTTGATGTGTTTAATGCTAGTTTTGAAGTAGCTAATCAAATTTAGAACCATGACATTTTATTGCCTGGAAGGTGTTCGATGAAATGTTTGAATGAATCAATTAAATGTTAAATGAGGTCTAACCAATGAATTTTGCTAGGATTGTTTAGTAGTTGCATGGACTAGAGTTTATTGCTTGTTGATCATGTGATTTGTCAAGGGATTGTTCAATTGCATGATTAGTAAGGTTTTTACCAAGAGATTGAATTAACCTAATGTGGATAGATCTTAGACTAAGGATAAGCATTGTTATGATATTATTGAGTGATATGAAAATGAGCTTGATCACCTAAGTCGATTACATATGCCCATTCGCTTAGTTCTCTTTTATATTTGCCAAAATCGCTTTTGTTGACTTTTGTGATTTTGAGCTGACTTTTTCTCATTGCTTGCTTTTGTTTAAGTTTTTTATTAGAGATTGTTTCGTGACAAAACACAATTTATATTCTACCTAGACTTAGCTCAGTCTCTCTATAGAATTAGTGCGTAATCAACCTCATAATTATGGTTCGACATAACCCCCATTCTCATCATCATATATTATCATCCAACCCACTATACTACATTTGACAAAGTAGATATTCAGCTTCTCATTAACCAATAGTAGGTCTGGGCTAAAAACCCATACCCGATTACCAACCCGAAACCGACCCGAAAAAATCGGGTTTGGGTCTGAATTTAAAATGTTGATAAAACCGAATGAGCCTGAATCTGTTGGTAAATGCGACTTTGGGTAGGGCCGGGTTTAATCCGAAAACCATTTGGGTACCCGATAACCCGACTCGATAACAATACATGTGAGTTATCATCTTATGTTTGAATTTCAGTTTCTCATGTTTAGATTTCAGTTTCTAATGTTATGTTTGGATTTCCGTTTCTAATGTTATTGAGTACTTTTCAGTATTATAATTTGAATTGATCTATGATACTTGCTCTATTTTTTGTCTAATAGTTTGGTTTTTTCAAGGTTTGGGTTCGAAAACCCGAAACACTAGTCGTCCCGAACTGATCCAAAAGTTGTTAAAAACCCATTTGGGTGTAATATTCAAGGTAAAAACCCGTCCGAACCCAGAAAAAAATACCCGACCCAAAACCCAACTTTTTTATAACCCGATTGGGCTACATTCCCTTGGTAATTTCGACCCGAAGACCGATTGGGTTCACCCGAAACCCGAACGGGCACCCGAACGCCCATGCCTAACCAATAGTGAGATAGTGAAAATTTCTATTATCAAACATTCACGTGTAAGTCTTTGAAACCAGAACTCACGAAATTGTAGCACTCAAAAATCGATCATTGGACAAGACCCTGCAGATTCTTCAGATTTCACAAACCTGAAATCAACAGATTCGATTGAATCTTTCTCCATGTGTTTTCTTTTTTTCTTTCTCCTATTCAGACGTCTTCAGCAATAACCAGACACCATCATCTTCTTCCTCAGGCTCGTATCATTTGTCACTGTACTTACAAATAACCTTGAGATGTCGTTGTACCCAATAATCATTCCGCTCAGCTCTCTGAAAAATACCATTTCACTACAAAGACTGAACATTTTTCTGATTCTTCTTTGCTTTATGACTGAACATTGATGCATTCCAACAACTCAACATCACAAACGAACCTGTGAATCGTCCAACCTTCAGCTCTTGAAAAACAACACTTCAACCTTCAGATCTGTGAAGCAAAACATCCACTTTCTCGATCTGTGACATGTCATCCTTTCTTCTGCAAAACATCAAACATCTGCAAAACTAAAAACTATTGGATAAAGTTCAAAGCTTTATGATAAAGTTTGCGCCTTTCTTCTGATTTTGCAAGAAAACTTGGATTTTTCTTCACTATGTGACCAACCTTGAAGCTTTTGAGTTCCTGCAACAAAACTTACAACTTTCTGTTTATGCAACAAAGCTTGAAGCTTTTCCTGTTTCTGCAACAGAGCTTTAAGCTTTTCGACTTTTCCTACAACAAACTCAAAACTTGCTTGTTTCTTTAACAGAGCTGAAACCCCTCTTCAACCTGAAGCTCTCATACCACTTTGTTACGAATCATGTTACATATTCGTCAACAACTCTCTGTTACGAAACATTCTTCTGCTTCACTGTTTTCCCAGCACTCATATGCACAAGAACATACATCTGAACAGAACAGAAAAATCGACACAGAGGTTTGTTAACGCGGTTCAGCTCATCGGTGTGATTCAGTCTACGTTTGGGGTTAGATCAGTCATGACAATCCACTATTAGAATAAGAAACACTAGTAAGAAACTGCATATAGCCACGGAATTTCCCACGAAAATTTTCGTGGCTAGGAAAAAAACACGAAATTCCCACAAATTTCCCACGAAACCCCACGAAAAAAATTCGTGGGTTTTTCGTGGCTTGTTGTGGGAAATACCCACGAAATGTGTCCGTGGCTAAAATAGCCACGAATTAACCACGAAATGTGGTTGTGGCTAATATAGCCACGAATTAACCACAAAATATGGTCGTGGCTGAATTTGCCACGAAATATGTTCATGACTAATTTATAAACAAAATTAAAACCATGTACCATATACTCTAAACTCATAAACTCTAACAATTAACTCAAAACTCNCGTGGGAAATACCCACGAAATGTGTCCGTGGCTAAAATAGCCACGAATTAACTACGAAATGTGGTTGTGGCTAATATAGCCACGAATTAACCACAAAATATGGTCGTGGCTGAATTTGCCACGAAATATGTTCATGACTAATTTATAAACAAAATTAAAACCATGTACCATATACTCTAAACTCATAAACTCTAACAATTAACTCAAAACTCTAAACTAAAAACCCAAAATTCAAAATTATAAATTATATTTTCTAAACCTTAAACTCTAAAACTTTAACCTTTAACTCTAAACTTTAAATTCAAAACTTTAAACTCTAAATCATATATTTTAAACACTAACTAAAAAACCCAAAATTATAAACACTAAATCATAAACTCTAAATTTAACCTTAACTCTAAACTCTAAATCATATATTCTAAATCCTAAAATCTACAACTTCAACCCATAATTCTAAACTTTAACTTCCATAACTCTAAAACTTTAACTTTAACTCTAAACTCTAAACTTTAACCTTGTAAACTCTAAACTTGAAATCATAATCATATATTCCTACTCTAATTAACCAAAAAAAGTAAAAATGATAAAAAATTACTAAATAAATATTAAGATAAAAATTAAAATTATAATATGAACAAAGAATAAATAAATATTTAGATCAAAATAAATTAAAAAATAAATTTTAAAAATTCCGAGAAACAAACTTTTGACTTAACCGAATCAGAACAAACAAAACCAAATAAAAATCGGAACATAAATAATCCAAACCGAATTAAACAGAAAAATATTTTATTACCAAATGGTCACATTAACAATAACATCGTTTAAACCCGAGCCAAACCGATTATAACCAAAACAAATAAAACTAAAACGCTATTAATTAAAGTACTATTATATATTAGTTATGGTAACAATGAACAATAATGTCAAGGTAGTCTAGTGGTTGAGTCCACCTGTGTAGTCTCCCACACCCAGGTTCGAATCCTACCTCATGCAATTAAGGGGGATTTAATTTCCACCGGTTCTGATATATTTAATTTCATAATTATTACCCACGAAAAACCCATGAAATGTGTTCGTGGGAATATATACCCACAAATATTATCGTGGCAATTTCGTGACAAATTTGCCACAAAATATCCACGAATATTATTATCCAAGAGGTTATACCAGGAATTTTTTTCGTGGCTAAACAGTTATATCTACGAAAAACAGCTTATACCCACGAAAAATTTCGTTGTTATGGTGAAATACAAGCTCAAAACCAAGCTCAATGAGTCTTACAGCATAGAGAAAAGAAGAAAACAAAAAGGAAACAGTTCTCTGCAAAAACTGAGACAAAAGACTAAAAACTAGGGTTTTAGATATTTATACTCATAGAGTTTTAAACCTCCTTCTTTGATTCACTTCTAAACCGAAATAAAACCAAATATAATCAAAGAACTTTAACTTTCAAAACTAGATTAAGTCTAAACTGACATTAAATCAAGAAACTTAAATCATCTAAGCTTTTAAATCACGAATGTGTGTGTGTGTTTTTTTTTTGTCGACAAAGCCTCTATTGAGGCATTAATCTCTCGCTACCCAACTCGGATTGGTGGTACCAATGTA
Source organism: Biscutella laevigata subsp. laevigata (assembly GCA_900406315.1). Lineage (NCBI taxonomy): Eukaryota > Viridiplantae > Streptophyta > Magnoliopsida > Brassicales > Brassicaceae > Biscutella > Biscutella laevigata. The sequence goes on from OVAU01000915.1 coordinate 10,152, forward strand.
GGTGGTACCCAAAAGGCGCTCTCGCACACTCCTTGCCAGTCTGTCCACATTTGAATTGTCGGACCTTGGCGTCCAACAAACCGTGCATGCACCAAAATTACTCTGCTTGCTCTGAAACTCTGCCTCGAGGTGATTGAGGCTTGGCCATGCATTTGGGGTGGAGATAACCTGGGTGAGCTCCCTTGAGTCTGTGAGGAACAAGACTTCTTGAATACCCTTCGCAATAAGGCAATCCATTGCCCATAGTAGTGCTTCCATTTCCGTATGTAAGGGCGACCTGGTGTTGAGGATCGTCTTTGCTCCCATATTAACTGCATTAGAATGCAAGTCTTTACTGAACCAACCTAGCCCTGCGAACCGGTCTGTCCTCTTCCAAGATCCATCTATCCAGCATGTAGTTTGAGCTGTTTTAGTGATCTCATGTCCTATGTTTCCTGCAACATGTTCATGTACTTGGGCTGTTAACCATAATGTTTCCTCCTGGTTATCAATCCTCCATATGTCATGTGGGTCTGGATCTCTGTTTTTATAAATCTTATCATTTCTTGCTTTCCATAAATACCAACATATCCAGGGGTATACCGTACTCTTGAAACGTTGACTAATCCTCCAGAAAAGGTAATCCAGGTTTGTGAAAACCGAGGATCCAAAAACTCCCCCTCGCGGCATCGGCACATTTGCTAGAGCCCAAGTTTGTACTGTTGGAGGGCTTTCAAATAAAATATGGTTGATGCTCTCATTTGCGCCTCCACACGTTTGACACTTCAGGTCACACTTGATTCCTCTTTTTGCCAGATTTGTGAAACAGGGATGCTTCCCGACAAAACTTGCCAAAAGAAGTGTCGGATCTTCGGCGGGCATTTTATCTTCCACCCTTGTTCCAGTAGTGGATTAAGACTTGGTTGTGGATTTTCATCCTCACACTGCACAGAGTGTGTTATCTCATATCCCGATTTTACCGAATACCTACCCGATCTTGTGAACAGCCATCCAAGCTTATCCGGTCGGTCTCTTGACTGTAGGGTGATTCCCAAAATGTCATGTATATCTTCCTGGCAGATTAAGTCACGTATTAGTGGAACATTCCACGTATTATTTAGGGTATCGATCAAATCCCGAACCAGAAGATTCGGATTATGATTCGGCCCATTGGGGGTTGTTGATCTTAGCACTTGGGCTGAAATCCAGGGGTCTCTCCAGACCGAAATGGTCGATCCCGTTCCCACCCAAAATATTCGTCCTTCGTTTACCAAAGATCTAGCTGAGATAATACTCCTCCATCCATACGATGGGGAGTACACTCTCCTTTCTGCTAGTGGGAACCACATCTCTATAATACCGTCCTTTCATCACTTTAGCAAAAAGCGTCTCAGGATGTTCAATCAGTCGCCATAGTTGTTTCCCGAGCAATGATATATTGAAGCTCTCAATGTCTCGGAATCCTAACCCACCTTCTGCCTTGCTTAGACACATCCTCTTCCATTTTTCCAATGAATTCCTCTGGTATTTCCCGAGGTTCCCCACCAATATCGCGCAATGGCACTCGTTAACTTGCCCGTCGTAGCCTTCGACAGTCTAAAGCATGACATCACATATGTAGGCAGTGTCGTGGCCACCGATTTTATTAACACCGCTCTGCCTCTCCTAGACAGGAATCTGGCCGACCAACTTTGTACTCGAGTGCTTAATTTTTCCTGTATAAAATTAAAGACATGTGTCTTTGCCCCTCCTAGGTTTCCAGGGAGGCCTAGGTATGATACCATCCCTCCTTGTTCCATTATTCCCAGGGTTTCGCGTGATTCCTCCTGCAACCGCGTGTCGACATCTGCACCGAATTGGATTGATGATTTTTTAAAGTTTATTACTTGGCTTGAAGCTTCCTCATAAGTCTTCAATATACCCAGTACTGCGTTGCTCTGTTCCGCCCCCGCCTTGCAGAAAAATAAACTGTCATCTGCGAAGAGTAAGTGAGTCACTGGGGGATTCGCTGTAGCTATCTTTATCCCAGTGATTTGCCCCGATGATTCCCCCTTCTGAATCTTCGCAATAAAGACCTCCGTGCACAGTATGAAAATGTAGGGTGATAGGGGGTCGCCTTGTCTGAGGCCCCTGTGCGGTTCCACGTGTAATTTTGGCTAGACATTGATAAGAATACGATAATTCACCGATCTTATACACCACATAATCCTAGTTATCCACTGTTCGCTGAACCCCAACTTCCTTTGGACTGCCTCGATAAAATCCCATTCGAGGCGATCGTATGCCTTGCTCATATCCGTCTTTATGGCCATGTAGTTTCCTTTGCAAGCTTTATTGGTACGCAGCGCGTGAAATATCTCATGCGCTATTAGAATGTTATCCGAGATTAGTCTCCCTGGCACAAATGCTGGCTGTGTCTCCGATATTAACCCGTCTTGGATTCCTTTTAATCTTTGGCAGAGTAGCTTGGAGACGATCTTGTAGGCCACATTGCACAAGCTGATCGGTCTAAATTCTGCCATCTCCGTCGGTCGTTCCTTTTTGGGTATAAGACAGATATTTGTCTCGTTCATTCGAGGATCAAAACGACCTTCCGCCCAGAAATTTCCCACCATGTCCATGACATCTGGTTTGATGATATTCCAGGATTTCTGGAAGATAAGAGCTGTCATACCATCTGGACCTGGGGCCTTGCCCGGGTGCATCAGGAACAACGTCATTCTAACTTCTTCCTCCGTTATCGGCAGCAGCAATCTATCGTTCATCGCCCTAGTGACCCTTTCTTCGATTCCGTCAAGTGTGTTATCAGTGATGTTCGGCAGAATGGATGTGAACATATTATCAAAATAGTCCACCGACACTCCTATCACATCCGCGTCCTCTTCCACCCACCTTCCATTCGAGTTGTATAGGCCTGATATCCGGTTCCTGGTCCTTCGTTGTTTGACATGACTATGAAAATATTTGGTATTTTTGTCGCCCTCCTTTAGCCAATGATTCCTACTCTTCTTTTGCCAGTATACCTCTTCATCTTTGTATGCTTCTTTTAGTCTCCGGTTCCTCCTGTCCAGCTCTTCCTGTGTTATGGAGTCATCCTCCTGGGCTTCCCTGAGTTGTGTCTTCAGCGTATCGATCCTTTTATGGTGTATCTCGTCAGTGGACTTCCTCCATCGAGAGATTTCGTTGCGGCAATTTGAGATCTTGTGTACTAATCCACCAGATCCACTGGGTCTCACCCATCCTGCCTCTATTGCCTCCAGTAGTCCTATTCAACTGACCCATCGTTTGTCAAATTTAAATTGCTTTGTTCTACGTGGTAATATGTCCTTAATCGTCGCCACCAGAGGTTTGTGATCTGATCCTATCATCTCCAAGCATTCCACTGAGGATTTAGGAAAGGAAGAATGAAATTCTGCATTTGCTAATCCTCTATCCAAGCAGCATCGAATCAACCCATTACTCCTTCTGCCCCTCCGAGTGAACTTATTCCCTTTTGTTGGGAACTCAGATAGCCCCGTTCCCAAGATCATATTGTTAAAGCCCTCAAAAGAGCGTGCTGTCCGCAATCGACCCCCTTGTTTCTCGTGATTTCCCCTTATCTCATTGAAATCTCCAATGAGAAACCAGGGTTGATCCCTAGTAATCCCCATTCGTGTCAATCGCTCCCACACCTCATCTCGTGTTGTCTATACCGGTTCCCAATAGACAAATGTAAAAAAAAGTCTTGTGTTGTTTCAGTTTTATTTCGATGCCTATTATCTTGTTTGTCTTGGTCAACAGAGTGACTATGTAGTTTGTCTTGAACATCAGTGCCAAGGCCCCACTAGCGCCATTTGGTTCCACTGTTACCATTTGTTTGTATCTGAGGTGCCCTTGTATGTTCTCCAAAAATGCGCGCGACTGTTTCGCCTCAGAGAGGAAAATAAACTCTGACCTGTGTCTACGCCAAATTTCTCTTAAATATCCAATTGTAGTGGGATTACCCAGTGCTTGACAGTTCCAACTTACTACTTTAACTATCATGATAAGGCAGAGATAGTCAGCATCATACTGCTAACAACTAGCGCATTAGTGTTCCACACCAACTTAGTGCTTCCGAGTTTTATACCATGTACCTGTGTCCTTGTCCACATTTTCCAGAAATGTGTTCTCTTGCTATCCAATGTTCCCATTTTATCCATGTACCTGTTTACATTATACAACCTCCAATTGAGGGACCCCTGTCGTACGTGAATCAGAGGTGTTCCTTGGCCTCCTTCGAAGAATCCCATTAAGGTCCACAAGGCAACAAAAATAAAACAAAGCAAAATCCATTCATGGGAGACATACAAAGAAGCTAAAGGCCTAATACAAAGACTTTTGATCTCTCTAGGATCTGACATAAACCAAACCAACAAGAAAAACAACCCCTCGTGCAAAAAGGAAAGTAAATCAGCAACATTAATGGAAAAACACCATAAACCCCAAAACAGACCTGCAACAACTCCATTATTTAAAAGATTTGAAAGTTGGTTTACGGGCCTCCTCATGATTTCCACCATTCTTAGGCGGCCCCCTGGCTGTTGCTCCTCTCCTCGGCGATGCAAGCAGTAAGGCTGTGCGTTTTCGCGAGCCCACTCCATTAAGCATTCCAGTCTGGCGTGGGAGTTTCTTCTTGATTCCCATTGTTCCGGTCTTCAAAATCCCTGCAGCAGCTGTAGCATCACCGTTAGTCTCAACTGGTAGGTCCTCCTGTATGTGACCAGATCCCTCCAATTCAGCTTTAGCATCCTCCTCTTCAAGCACCCTCATATTTTCTCAGAACATCTGACTGTATTTCTCCTCTTCACCTTCATCCATAAGATCATCATCCTCATCATCATTATACGGTTCGATTATCCCAGTGTTCTGATCATCTTGAGTCGGATTGATAACCCTCTTCTCCGTACTCGGAACCATTAGCTTAAGGGAGACGTCACCAAGATCTTCCACTTTATTTGTTGCTTCCTTTGGCTCATTCGGGCTAAGCACTTTTCTCGTCGATGCTTCACCCTCACTCACCTGTTTCTGCATATGTGCCGTGAATGCTAGAAACTTCTTATATGTGGTATTGCTTCCCCTTGTGTTGATTGCTAACTCACTCTCTTTGTTCTTCGGAGTCATTGTTCCACTCCGTCGTGCATCAGCCATAAATCCTTCACGCTTAGCCTCTGTGCGTGTCTCTGCACCCATCTTCTCTTTGCCTCTCTTTTCTCTCCATTCCTTGTTCTCCTTTGGTTGATAGCTTCTTCTGTTGTCTTCATGCACCTGCCCTTTTCCCTTCATGTCACGATGTTGTCTGTCAGAGCTCGGGCCTTTGGTCTAGCATAGCGGTCCACATTTCTCTCATTTGTATCTCGTCTTGGTCCAGCTGTTACTGAAATTTGATCTTCTTCTATCATCCCAGTCTTCCCTTCGTGTAGAACTCTCACCCCTCTCTTGAATTATGTCACATACCATCTCGTCATGGCATAAGCTATGATATCTTCTACAGAATCCAACAAGCTTCTCGTATTGTAAAGTAACCATCACAACAATCCCTCTAGCGAAATCAAGTTATGTCTTGAAGATAAGAGGTTTGAAGCCATCGACAACCACTCTAACCCTTCCACTTGCTTCATCGGTTGCTTCCCAAACCCCCAGTGCTTTCCCAACACACTCGAAAGTTTCCTTCGCCCAGAATTGTAGAAGCACCCCCAATACTCGTATCCAGAAGCGAACTTTGATGGGTATTGCGCTTGCACTTCCAGTTCTGGTTCCCATTTGACCAACGATAGCATCCAAGAGTCAAAATGGATAGGTTCCATCTTCAAGATAGCTTTGGGATCTTCTTCCCTGTCGAAAACAAACTTGAATCTTCCCAACCCCAAATCCGATCCCTGTACCCTATCCTCCATCCGCCAAATCCGAGGCAGCATGCTTATGACCTCAGATGTGGTTTATCTCACCGGATTCATGCAATGTCCTATAACAGTTCGGGCGCAGCCTTTCACCAGTGCCGAGTTGTCAAATTTTGAAACCTTCAGCCTCAACACCTCAGGCATTGGTTCCTGTCTTTTCTCTCCCACCCTGGAACGAACTAAGCTTCCTTGAGAGATAGTTCTTCTTTTGCCTGCTACAGAAATCCAGAGAGGTAAGATCTGCAAACGATCAAAAGAAGAGAAAGTGATACTCATTCCTAATGTCCACAACCGGCTATTTATAGCAATCCTAAGGTCCTGCTGTAAATCTCTTCTCCTAGCCTCAATATCTCTAATGATCACAATCTCATAAATTGCCAATTCTATCCTAATATTCCAAGACTGGTGACTATCGCTATCGACAATCAATGACCTATCCGATCTAGTTTCCATCCAAAAAACCTGAATCCCCCAAAATTGGCAACCTAGCAAATTAGGGTTCCTAATCTGATTTGATTCCAATTCCAGATCTGTTCTTGATTCTGTAAAATAGGCTCTTTCGATCCGAGAGGGGTACTTAGCTGATCGGTGACGGATTCGAATTCCATATTGAGGCATCTCCTTCCTTTTTTTGTACTCGCATATCCGTCTCCGTCTCTTCCCTTTTCCTTTTCCCTGTCCGTGTGTAATCTGGTTCGATCTCCAAAGTTGCCATAATCTCTCCATCTGGATCCTTCGATTCGATTCCCCGATCGGAAATCCAATCGCCGTCTATCATCGTTAATCGCATTCGCCGTCGATCATCGCTAAGTAGATCGTATTGATCAGTTCGAATTTGTTTGAGTCCTAATCACGAAAGTATTATTAATTAAAAAAAAAAATCGATTTAGGCTTCAAATTTTGATATTAGACAGAAGACGCTAATTAATCCTTGGCACCATCTATCTTTGTGTGAGTCAACTTCTAGAAAAAGGTTTTCTCGAAGTTATATATATATATATATATATATATAT
>OVAU01000916.1:0-17059 GCA_900406315.1 Biscutella laevigata subsp. laevigata
TGATTTTTCATCAATTATCTACAGTTTTATAGAGTTAGAAACCAAGAAAGACACAAAGACTAGAGCTGATAGAAGATATGCGAGGAAAACCTTGTTTTGTTCAGCCTGAATCTCAATATGCTTTGCACGATGAGCAAATTTCAATGTGTTGTGTGTTTCTTCTGAATTGCTTGATGCAGGAGTCACTGTACAAATGAGCTACCACATCCAGAAGATACAACTAATTAGTAAAGTATATTACTATCAAGATATGTGCTTAACGTTATCAAGAAATCTTTATCCTGCTGATGATCATGTCAATGGATTTATTTACTGTAGCCAGGGGATTTAATACAGCTCGAACAAGACTTACAGAAACTCGGTCATGACCACTCAATGAGGACTGAAGGATCCTGGTTAATTTAGAGTCTCTGTATGGTACATGCGATGCCCTCACATCTGTAAGCTTTGATATCACCTATAACATCACAACAGAACTATAAAAATTCAGCCAGTCGGAGAATGCTTAAAGTATGACCCGATAGGAAAAAACCTAAGCTTCCAGTGAGAAGAGAACAAAAACAAGAGTAGACAATGGTAAGGTTTTGGACAAGCACAGATCTGAGTAAGAGTAGCAAGCAAATGATGTAAAGGCAGAAAGGTGATTCTTCAAATGAACTGGCTAAGTACTAAAATGTGTAAGAGCCCAGGTTATGTATGTTTGATCGGCAAGTCTTCAAATACAGAGAAAATGTGCTTTATATTTATGCAACAGAAATAACAATCCTTTTATCAGACCTTCCTTAAAAGTAAATGCGAAAGAAATCCTTAAGATTTAACTGAACTCCAAACTTATTGTTGACTACGTGAACCTATGGTCAGAAAAACTTACAGTTCCTAAAGTCAGCAAACTTTTATTTATATATGACCCTTCCTTGCGTCTCAAACCACTGGTTTCAACCTTTGAACTCTCGGAACCTGCCAGATCAACGAGGTTCTGCAGATACGAAAGAAACTTTTGGCAGTTAGGAATACACAGATCATAGGAATTGAATTCGCTTCAGCATTAAAGAAAGAGTGATCATAACCTATACATAATATCACTTGATACAATATGAGCTTACCAGCTGTGAGAGGTGTACAGCTTCACCTTTAACCTTGTTGCCTAAGGGACTACTTTCTATCGTCTGCATCCAAATTAGTTTATCATCTTTCAGAAACAGCGCAGCTATGTGAGTTAATATGAAACGAAAGAAAACCCTTAAAAGTTAGACATGACAAAACAACTAAGATTTGATTTTAAGGAGAACAGAAGAAAACATATGAAAAGAAGAACATGGACACACAACTTGTGGAAAAAAAGAATACGATTCTTCAGTAATTATATTTTGAAGTAGTAGGGGATTATAGGGAAAAAAATCTACTGACTTTTACTATTTAACCAATAATAGTAAAAGGAAACAAGGATTTTTGTGTGCATCAATCCAACATCACAAGTATAAGCCCGCAAGGAGAAAGAAATGGTATAGCAACTGCACAAAGATACAAATTCTGATGTTTCAAAGAATATTAACATACCAACGTAAATATTGTATGGCTTCGGCTGCTGTGCAAATTAAAATTTGTGGATCCAACATGTCGTTGCTCTGTGACGGGGACAAATTTCTATCAATATGAGTGGAACGATAAGCAAACGATGAAAAGAAATTACTAGATCATGAAAAGGTTTCAGGATGATAGGGATTTACTGGAATCAAAAAAAGAGAATTATTCTTTAGAACTCCTCTATCATACAAAATAAAAGCAAAAACACACATTTCAACGTTCTGGATAGCCTCAAGGAAGCCAAGGAACCAATTTCTGATGTACAACGACTGCAACAGCTTTGCAGGAGTTGTAAGGTTGTAAAAGTAAACCTATTTCCTAGACCAAAGGGAAAGGCGAAAGCACCACATACCTTCTCCAGATGCTATAAGAGAAAGCGCATGAGCAGGGGATAAAACAACTTCTTCTTTAATCCCTTCAACAAAGGTTCCCTAGAATCAATAACAATGATGGGTTCAATTGAAAAACATGGAGGAAAGGACACTCGTAGCAATAGAAGTCATGGGAAGCTCATTATAAAATTCTCAGTTCAAATGATTATCGAGAGGATCAACTTCAAATCTGCCTGAATATGTATGCAACACAGAACGTTGCAATGAAACGACAGGGCGGATACTAAGCATATAATAGGAGAGTTCCCATAAAATAAAATTTCAACATTTAAATAGAACCAATATCTTTCCAGGTATCAACAGCTTAAACATGATTTCCTAATAAGAAAATATGATGCAGAGTTTTTCGGATTCTATGATGAGCACTGTAATCACAACAAAGAAATTTAAAACTCAGTGGAAGCAGCACTCCGCATGTAATCAACAGAAAAGCAAAAAAGAGGATCTGAAGTTGAAGCACATACCTGCTTGTCTTCTCTGATCCTTAAATTTTGTCCAGCTGGATTCAACAAATCGTTGACAACCTAAAATAATGTGAACCTTGAGGATATTAATATTAAACGCAGATTATTTCTATTACTCTCAACTACTGATGAAATGGAACATATATCATGTAGCAGGGAAGAAATTTGGTAAATAATTGCACCTCGTTATAAATTTCCAGATAGGAAATGCGCAGAAGAAATTCTCGATTAGGAGTCTGTAAGAAAATAAATCTGTGAGATCCCTAGTACTTAGGTCAATACTTTTTTTTGTCCACACTTAGTCAATAAATATAACAAAACAATATGCTAAAAAGAACCTCTTGGATAATGCTGAAAGCATCTTTCACTGCTAACGGTATAATACCAGGAGATCTCTGGTCACCCTGAAATTTGGACCCAAAAACAAAAAAAATCTATCAGACAATCTAAATCACGATTCACATGTCATGGAAACCCTAAAGTTAAGTGCAAACAAGTTTTCAACAGTAGGGCGCACAGATATCAAACGGTATTAGGGAAGAATCATGTTTTTATGGCAGCATAGGGGAACATTTGAAATAAATTTCTAGTGTCTAACGTAAATTCCTAAAACTAATGCAGTCATATGCATGACAAGTGTAAAGAAATACGTCCGGAAATTCTACAGAGCAACCCTAGATGAGAGAATTTTGTCTATATACAAATAAACAATTTATAATGTCACTACCAGAATCGATTATCCAATCAATGTAGCCACTACAGACTGAAATTTTTCTATTGAATGTTCATTTTTGTGTAATTTTTGTAGAAGGATTTTAACATGTGTTAATTAAGCTTAATGAGGTTGAAATGTAGTGATTGGTTTTAGTTTTGGAACACAGCTCAGTAATATTATCAGAGTTGAAGGATGCATATACGAGATTTTCTGTTCAAAGCATTTTGACTTATTGATAAATTGTAGAAAGGCAGACACAAAAACGTTTTTTAACCATCTGGAAAACAAGAATAATCCAGATGAGGAATCTTACCTGCATTGTGTGAGTCTTTCCACTGCTGGTCACTCCATATGCAAAGATGGTCCCTGCAGTCGAATTAACATTTAATGTTAGTTATATTAAATTCAACTGGTAACACATCCAAGTCAAATTAGTCTGAAGATTTTAACAATCATAAGGTACAGTAAGCTAAGTCGAAAATCTCAGCTCATGTATATCTTTTCGTGATTGAGTTAGGATAAGCTTTGTTGATCTAGCATAAATGATCAATATCATAGAACTAAGCCGTTCAGCATAAAATTTGGAAAGAAGTATGCTCTCCCATAAAAGAGACCACAAATTGAGTTTTTAATACAAAATGGATTGGCCATTAAAACTGTCCAGTTCATACCATTTATCCCCTCCATAGCCCCGTTAACAACATGGTGTGCAGCAATGTCATAGACATTGCGTGTTGTGGTTGTAGGTCCAAACACACGGTCTGCCAGAAAGAGAACAATCAGTAAACCACTCTTCTTTCTTTACGTGTGATAAGAAGTTGAACTATATACCAAATAAAGACAATACTGTTATCCTTAGTTTGTTATTCTGGAGTGAGGTAATCCCCACATGCAACCGGAAACTAATTAAACTATTAAGACTAACCATAGGCATAAGCTATTGTCGGAGTATGCTCATTTCGCACAATTGTTTCTCCATCTGCATACCATGCAACCTCCTCCCCATGGCGAATTTCCCTTGGACTGCATCCAGGATAAGATATGTCAAATTCACAAATGAAAAAACATTAACTTGATATTGGAAAGCCTATACAAGCATATAACCACCTGAGTGGGCGAAAGCGAACTGTCACTGTGACGTTTTCTTTGGACCGCTGTGCACTCTGTGGTAAGGATTCGGGTGAGAAGTACTGCTGCTTGCTTTGAGCAGATGAAGAAGCAGGGGAGCTATGGCCATCAATAGATGTCTCTTGATAAAGTTTTGAAGACGAGGTTGTTGAAGATGCAGTAGAATCAGCACCCTTTAAATTGCTAGACCCTACTTTTCTCGACTTTGATCCTTGTTTAGACGCCATCACAAGTCGATGTTAAACTTCCGGAACACTGAATGCAGACAGAAATACGAAATCAATCAATAAACCCAAAAAAAACTGGGCTATCTCCTCAAGGTTAACACCTCCATAATCTTGGTGAGTATCCCACACATTTTACTGATTACCTTCTTCGTGAACTGAGCTATAAACTCAAATTAAGGGGATAAAGGTTCTCAAACATGATCCTAGGAGGCAACCTCTCCGCCAGTAAAACAGAAGAAAATCTTCAAGAAAACTCATGAAGCGACTAGTAAATTTACTGAAAGCATAAAGCATTTCCAATTTCTAAATGAATGAAGGTTCCAAACATCTCCAGAAACGACTACCTGAGGAATGAAGCACATGACCAAACTTACAAATCCAACCAGTTAGAGTAAGCTTGATTTTGCCACCTCTAATAGCTGACAATACTAAGAACACTGAAAAAGTGGGCAGTTTCATTAAGGTTGTCTCTAAATTCCCATGAAATGAAATGGCCTAAAAGTGAAATTCACTTCCGCCAATGAGAAGTAAAGCTAAAAGCACCAAAGTGGAAGAAAAACAGCCTAAACTCACGCAGTAGGGCCCCGCTTTTCTCACAGTCCATGCCGAAGCCAGAAAAAAAATTGCAGTTAAAAAATTGGGGAAAAAGTAATGAAAGCAGTAAAGGAATAAACAAGGCGATGATGTAAAACGAACCAGAAAACATAATCGCGAGAAGCTAGAAGAAAAACACGAATGGAAAATTCAGAAACCAAAATCACTACTATGCAAGAGCTGAAACACTTGGAAAAAAACGCGTGTTGGGTCGAATAATTGCCGGATTTCTCGAAAAACTAACGGCATTCTAGAAAATTCCACTAAAAAGGGCGAAGAATGAGTACCTCAAGTGAATCAAAGGAGCATCGTAACTAAAATCTGAATCGTAAGCAAAAGGAAAGAGAAAAGAGGGAGATCTCAGAGTATGCAGATTGCGAACCGATTGCGATTGTTTTAAATCAAAGAAAGAAAAGTCTCATTTCAATAGTGGTTTTGGTTTATCGTAAACAGAAACACCATCATAAAGTTACAGGTGAGAGATACAGAGAGAGAAAAAGGAAGAAGAGTATACATACATAGTTGTATAGTGTATACGTATATGTTTATACGTATTTTGCCTTCACGGATACAGTTAAGAGAGAGAGTGCCGATTTTTTTATTATTCCTACAGAATAAAAAGAAGTCTCTAAGAATAATTTTTAAAAAATATATAATATTTTATAACTTTGACTTTGGCAGTTGATGGGAAACGATTTTGTTTTTATTTATTGCATCCAATTGAGATTCACGAGCATACTAATGTTATAATAAATTTTAACAAAAGGATAATTAGAACTTTCTCAATTGTCCTCTTCACAGCTTGGTCCTACAAAAAAACGAAAACTTAACCAACAATTTGCAGATAAGTTTTTTGTTTTGACACTTATATCCGAACAAAAACAAGAAATTTAATCTCTAAACACAACTGAATCCAGTCATGGTTATTTTAGCTTCTTGTATCTTTCAGACAGCAACTGAGGAACTGGTCTCATTGAGAAGGCCATGAAAAGTGTAATATTCAGTTGTTTCTTTAAACCCAGGGATCAATTCCGACAAGACCCTCAAAATTGCAGCCAAATGTTGCATATCATTCGACGCAAATGCTGCTTCTAGAAACAGCGACGATCGCACACTCGTCACCTGCATTTTGCATATATCGAATCAGCTATACCGACACCGAATGAAAAGACACCGAATGTAAACCGCAAAATCAAAATAACCGAACCACACCCAACCGAATTCACACCACAGGCTTATGGGTAAATCTGTCAGGAAATCATACCTTATGCTTCTGAGCATATCGCAGAGCTTCGAGATAGTATCCATCTTGCACAAGGGAGGAGATGTAATCATGGTGCAAGGAGAGCTGTCTCAACATATCAAGTCCCAGTTTCCTTACCCGCAGATTTTGGCTACCGCTCTCGAGAAGTTGGAGCGCGACTTCCTTTGATGGTTCAATTATCTGCAGAGTAATGTAATGTAGCTCAATACATTTTAGTGGAGGTTTTTGGTCACAGAAAAAGAAGCGTTGATTCAAACCTTGTTTGTGATGAATAGCGACAGTTCTGCAAATCGTTTACTGTTAGATAAAAGTCTGATGGTCATCACGTAAATGTTCAGGTCCACTTTAAGTTTTTCTGCACTTATACTGCAACAAAGGAATCAAAGACGCATTGGTGAACTGAAACTATATCTAAGGCAAAACCAAGTTTCTTAGTCTGAAAACACAAACAGCCAGAAGAAAGATTAATTTACCTGCGGAGGAACTCGGTGATGATAGCAACTAGATAGTCAGATTCCTCAGCCATCATTTCCTCCACAGAAGCAAACACAAACTTGTAGATCTCATCGGGTGAAGTGGCTGGTGACGAGAGTTGAGATTCTTGCTGCTCATCCGCAGAAAACATGTTCTCATTTGAACCAGATGATAAGTCCATTTCAACTTCTTCATCAATATTGCTTTCAGATGGTCTATGTCGTTCGTTATCTTTACAAGGTTGATAAGTGGAGAATATGTGTTAAAATGATTTAGATGTTAGAGTATTAATGTCTAACTCAACTTTTTTTTGGGTTCAATGTTTTTACCAGGAGATGCACCAACGGTGGGAGATGCAGTGGTCTTTATCTCCTTGTATGTACCGGCTTTAACCGAGTAGGAATATGCTGTGACCAGTACATCTATTGCCTGAGTAACCTGGGTTGCTGGTTGGCGTTCCAAAATAATAGCCCTTGTTATCCCCAAGCACAGCTGTTTAGCCTGAAATAACGTACTCAACAATATTATCTAACAACACCATCAATCTCCAACCAAGACTACTACCACATTAAGACCGAGACTTCCTGAACAAACTATGAATCCAAGTAGTTCAAATAAAAGAGTCATCATTTCGCTGAAAACCATTAAATTTGGATACATGCACCAATTTATCTATGTTTTATTCCACAAACGTTCGATGTTGACAAGGTGCTTCATCTAGCTTATTCCCTATGTAAAAACAAAGAGTAACAGAAATTTTGGGACCTTATTCGCTTCCAACTTCCTTCGCTGCAGGAACTCTAGAAGAGACGTTCTGTCTGAGCTGCTAGCGGAAATTGCCTGCAGCACATAGTGTCAAAAACTGAACATTTACGAAATATATAAGAATTGACTGTCAAGTATATGAAATAACGAAAGCCAACTTTCCTCAAGATCCAAATGTATCTTCCATAGAACCTTGTTAGTCTGATCCAGGATAAGGTCTGTAACCAGAAATGACCAGCCATCTCCATACATGACAATGTTTTCATTGCTTGTGGATGATTCTGAGCTCTCTTCTTTGTTAGCAGCATGAGACGATATGCCAGAGCCTTGGTAACCCCTCCACAGCAGAGGAAGAGGAGCAGATACAGGAGCTCGAGAATCCAGAAATAAGTCATAGATGATGACAACCTTTGCATCAATTTGGTGCACAAGCAATAAATTGTCAACGACACTCACTGACAATTTGCTTGAGTATATTGGTAAAGATCCCTGTAAAAAAGAGCAAATGGAATGAATGAAGAGAGAGAAGAACTTTGAGCAATGATCTCATATCCAGAACACAAGTTAAGATTGTTTTGCAAAGCCAAATTTAGCAACATAACTAAAGAAACGGCAATACTTGCATCAACTACCTAACAAATTACACTCCTCTGGCAGTTGCAAATTAGAGTAACTATGTGCATCGATTCCCCTAGTAACTTGCAACTTTCAAATTTTAAATGTTCAAACTCATGGAGTCTCAGAAAGTTTCAAGTCAAAGAGACAGGGTCACGCAGATGCTACTCAGAAAGTCTACTCCACGTTCAATAGAGATCATATGTGCATCAAGATTGAAGTAAACAGACACCAATAACTAAAACTTACTTGTTGAACGACTGCATCTCGGTAGAACCTGTACGAATGCAGTAGCATTGCCTCCCTGTCCACTTGTAAGCAGTATATTCGGCCATAGCTGAAAGAGAATGATAAAAAGATTTACACTCCAGCAACGTAGCACAATAAATGACCAAAAATTTAGGAGGAAAAGAGAAAAACATAAAAGACTCGTACACAGTGACTAAGTGAACATCTCCAGAAGAGAGAATAGGTTTACTGCTTGGTTCAGATTTAGCCATGGTCATCTCAAATCTTGGTAAGCGAACAACTCCTGCGGTGGAAAGCTAGAAAAGTGGATCAAATAAACATCAAGCCTTTATCTAAAAATCCAACCACAATTGTTTGGTAAAGCATTTGAAAAATTAAATAAATGTTAACTCGATCATAGATGCTGAATGACTAGATAGAACCTATAGGGAACGGAGTTGGGAAAGCTCTCTCACATAGCAAAATTCTTATTTTTCGCTTTTCTTAGGATTTACCTGAAATCCATTAAATGTCTTGCATTGCAATCCTGATGCAAGAAGAACCAGTCGAGTCTCGTGTGTATAGATGTACCAATTCACATTTGATTTCTTGGTTTCCACTAAACGTAGTGTATTCAATGTAGAATCACAAGCAAACAAGTCCATCCCACTGATGCAAACCAAAAAAAATTAAAAGAGGGAAAAATTGTAAGGGAATTAAAATGAAAAGCGGATTGTCAAACAAATAAATCTTGAAATGAAATAGAAGAGCAGAAGAGTGAAGACAGAAACAACTATGTTTAGGTTGCTCTATTGGGAAAGAAATGAGCAGAACCAGACTACCAGTTACCAAATTCTAAAAGGCTAGTTGCCATAAAAATTCTGAAGTCAGTCTATAGCTGTTCTAAGATACAGGTTTTCAAGCCTTATAGCCTGCTAATTAAGCATATTATTTAGAATTCCCCACTACAACCAATTAGTCTTCAAAAATCACCTGCCAAGGTTGCAAATAGTCTCAGAGTATGAGAAAACAAAGTGAGTTAACCTGGTCTTTACAACTGCGAGATCACATAACGGAGAGTCGCACCAAAAGAATCCGAGAATGCTCTCTGAACCTGCCTTGCATTTGTGGATAAGTATCCGCTTGGTCTCTCGATGGAAAAAGTGTATCTCACAGTCGGATCTTTGGACACCTATCACTTTTTTATCAAGAGAGAATCTGATAGATAGGATAGGCCCTTCACTTATAGAATCAACTGAAGGAGGTACATCTGGACTGAAGGGGAATGTTTGCCATGAAAAGACCTAAACAAAAAAATGGGGAAATCGGCTAAGGATATGGATCATCAAGCTTAATTAAGATATCGATTATGGTGGAAACAAAATCAAATAAACCATTCCAAAGGAAAAAAAAAAAAAAGCACCTGACTAAAAGTGGTACAAATTAGCAATCTGTTGGCATCATCATAGAACAACCCCCTTGATTCAGGAATATTGCAATTTAGAGATGGATTCTGTATATACACATGTGATAAAGCACCAGAGCCAGCACTTGGCTGTGAAATTGAAAGCCTGCCAGACACACTCTTAACTTGTCAGTTTTCCAAGTTTCTGAAAGAAATCGGACTGTAGTGATTGTGAAATAGAATGCCCCACTTTATGGTGGGACTGAGTCACTAAACTTTTTATTAAAACATATCACATGATATTATTTCACAAGGGATTTTAAGAAAAAAAAACAAAAATGAAAAAAGACGTACATGTTAAAACTACAAGGGGTACTGAGAAGTGCCTCTAATTAGAAGGAGAAGATTATAGTGATTTAAGCCTTTCCCCGGATCTATAAGGATAAAAAAGCATGATAACAGAACAGATTAGTCTAATTAAGGAAGATAAAATGATTCAGACAAGTATCTTGCAGTAGATTTCATTATACCGTGTGTTGCATGCAATTCTTCAGTGCAATAAATTCTTTCAAGCACAGGTCTCTTTCAACCTCATGTACTTTAGATGCAACACAGCTCCCGTAGTCTTTGGCCTGCGGAAAATGCACTTGTAAGTCAATAACAATGGATTGGCTATTCAAGACACATTGCACAAGCAAAGAGATACGGTAGCTTCACAGTTAACATAATACAAGTTTAACCAATTCCTTATGAAACAAAAGATTGGGCATCAAAAAAGAAGCAAGAAGTCAATGAGCAAGTGATTGGAGAGGTGGAACGAACCTGTTTGGAACAAGTAGCTAAAATGCGTCCAAGTATGGAGGCAGTAGCTGAATTCTTTTCTTTCATGCCTGCATTGCTGAAGCTGAAAAGAAAAGTGGAAGTTCAAAACATATCACAAACTCAACAACAATAACAACAAAAATACGAAAGAGTCTGCTAGTCAGTCTTATATTCCAATCATCTGAAAAACCCAAAAAACTCACAAATCTAAGGTCTTACAGAAAATCACATTAATTTTATACCAGCACCACGAATCATACAAAAGTTACATCGAAGACAAGAATCTATTAGATCAATCAGAGGGAACTACAGAAGGGAAAAAAGGAAATCGGAGATTACCAAAATCAGATTGATATGAATCAAACACAAGTAATGGGGTAGCTCCGAGAAGTTCGATTAAAACAGAAACGCAAAAGGGCTCGAGTTTGATACAAACAGTCCTCGACTTCTCTCGTCTGGATATCGATGATGCGTCTTCTTCAACGACGAGCAATCACTGTGTGAAAGAGATCGACACGTGTGGATGTCAATATAATTGGGCTTGGAGGCCCATTACGTTTAGTAGTTATGTCTATCTGGTCTCACTTGAAAACCGGATAAAATCAAGAGTCAATCGAAACCAATGAACCGAGTCAAATCGGCCAGAATCAATAAACCGGAAATCCAAGGCATTACCGGTCTTAAATTTAAGAACTGGATGTTTTTTTTAAAGGTTTTTGATTAACTAAAACCCAAAACATTACCGATTACAAGTTTACAAACCAGAACAGAAATAAAACTGAAAGAGAAAAGCCCAATGAGCAAAGGTCCAAAGAGGTAAAACCCAAGCAGCTTCTACATGGAGAGCGCCGTCGTCGCCGTCGAGATGAAGAGAAGTCACCGCCGCAGACACAAGCAACCTTAGCCTAGCACCGGAACTGAGACTGACAGAGATCTGGCTGCTAGCGAACAGAGATCCAGAGCTGCGTGTGGGAAGCTTTCCAGAGAAGGAGCACCGCCACCGCAAGAGGTGCCACCACCGTGAGCCCGCGAACGAGACCCAACCGGACGAGGTAACGGTGGGGCGAGGACTTACCTGACGGAGACAGAACCACTGGGCCGAGAGAAGACGTCAACAGAGAGCTTGATGGCTTCGGCCCCGCCGCCGAAACTGAAGCAAGATCCGGCGAAGAGTTCTCTCTAAGCAGCGGGGAGAGATCTGGATTGTTCTCTCTTGGATCTGGCCAACACGACGGGGGGAGAGGCGCACCCACCGGAGCATACGCGGGAGACTCGGCCGAGACCGGATTTGAGGTGCTACCAGCCGACTTGCGCTACGAACCGGAGGGAGGATCTGCAAACTGGCTCGTCTCCGACTCCATAGCTGAGTCTGGTTCTAGAGAGGGGGAAGAGAGGAACGCGGTGCACGGGAAGAAGATCAGTCGCCCGAAAAAATGGAGACCTCCGCCGCTCTTCACTTCTCTGGGAGATTCGCCGGGAATCACCAAAAAAGATAGAGTTTGAGAGTCTTTTTAATCGGAAATCGAATCAAGAACTGGATGTTAGATTGGTGTTAGCCGTTAGGATATTATACGATAATCGTTTATATATTCAATAATAAACTTCTGTAACTTAACCTGACTTTATAAAAACTAAGCTTTCAAGCTTTAACGTTTTGAACTAAACACGATTAGATTGTGATTACACAGAATAAAAAAGAAAAAAAGATCAAACAAAGGATCGACTCGGTTTGCTTCGGTTTTAGCTAGATTTGCACTTTAAGCTCTTCCTTTCGAGACATGTCTTCTTAAACCGGGAATATGAACGTTTGTAATGTAATCCTTCCAGTTAATACTTCCAACATCAAACCCAAACTCTCTCTTCTCTTCTTCAGACATCTTCTCCATTAATATTTGCGTATTGCTATTGTCAAATCTGCAAAAGACAAAACAAGAGCTTCATCTTTGTGTTTGTCTGGATGATATTAGAATCAAAACGTTGATCTTTCTCACCTTCCACCATAGAAAGTGTAAGGCTCATAAATAGTAGCAAGATGTTTAGCTTGTTCAACAGATTTCTTGCAAATAAACTTCAACTTCTGTAACATCTTACTATCACTTGAACTCATCCGTTCTTGAGCATCTCTCCATAAATGGTCGGAGAATTCATCAACGGAATCGAAAAGCTTCATCAAACGCACCATTATAGGAACACCTTTAGAGTCTACACAAGGGGATGATTTGTAATGGTTATAGAGTAACTCAGCTAAGTCTTCAAAAACCAGTGGATTTATCGCTGAAGAAGCGATCTGATACACGTTTATCTCAGGTTCTTGATCTGCCATTGTTGTTCCGTGCTTTGCTATAGCAGCTAAAGTTGCATTGACGACCATATCAGCAGGAACAACATCAAGAACACCTTTAGGGTCGACGAGAAAGCCTGTGAGCTGTCCTTTACCGTAACATAGAACTATAGGATCCATCATCCTGATTCTCAGATATCACAGTTGAAGAAAAAATCAGGTTTCTTGATGTGCAAATAAAAAGGAACCGAAAAACCGACCCGACCCAAAGTAGAAGGTTTGAATAAGTACTGAACCGAAAACCAAATGAGTATCTGAAATTCCCGAAATAAAATTAAATAATAAAACTATTACTAATAAATATTACTAATATTTCTTCAAAATAGTTAAATATTTTAATTTTTAATGATTCTTCGGTTATTGTTTTCTATTTTCGTATATTTTTGATAATTTTTGTTATTTTCAAGTAATTTGGATAAAAAGTAACTAAATTAAATTATATACAAAAATTCAGTTTTTCAAATATCCAAAAATAACTGGAACAGAACCGATCCCAAACCGAACTAGTACTGAAAAAATATTAAAATACTTGAACGGTTCCTAAAATTTTCTACCTAAATACCAAATAAGTACCGACCCGAACACAAATGCCCAAGCCTAGCATCAATATTCATACATCAACTCACCTGTTCCCTTCCATCCATCCAGGGAAAGGATCTTTGTAAGTGCTTTCGATGACACTAGGCCTTATAATAACCACAGGCACATCTCCACGTGTGCTATTGATCATCATTTCTCCCATTGCTTTGGTGAAAACATAAGTATCTTGCCATCCATATGATCTTGCCCTGTTTCAACGATTTGTGTATGTGTTAAGGTTAGCTACAGTTCTGAATCGATGTAGTTAAGCAGAAGATTTCAATTTGGTACCTCTCTAGACCGAGATCCTTCATCTTCTGTGTCTTGTCCTGATCTTGAGTACCTTTTATAACAGCATCAAGAGCTAACTTCATCTCTCTATCGACATCTAATGCTTTTCTGTTTCCTTCAAGGAAATTCTCTGTTGCTATACAATCTCCCATCGAGAATGGTTTCTCCATGATTCTTCCTTGTCTTTGTCCATTCACATAAGCTGCACAATATAATTCATAATCATTCAAAAATCACTTCTATTTCCTTCTCTGTTTTTTTTTTTTTTTTTTGCGTACCTGTGGATACTTGCAAGAACAGCTTGAGTTTCTTGCACTTTTTTGCGAATCCCATGAGATTAGCCGGCCCTCTTGTGTTTATGTCCAAAGCAACATCATATCTGCAAGATTAGTAAATCAAGATTCATTGATAATGTCTAGAAAACAAAACAAGATAAACCGAAAGCACGTAATCAGATCATTGCAAACCTTTCATTGAAGGTTGTATTGGCAGCAGAATTGATAATCACATCAACTTCATTCGCAATCACTTCAGCTGAATCTGCTTGCAACCCAATGTCGGAATCACAAATGTTTCCAGACACAGGAATGAGTTTGGTTAACATGAAAGACAGGTAAGATGCTCCATGAGTCTCTCTTAGAGTACTAAAAAGCTCTGTATCTAACACCTGTAAACGAGCAAGCACACTGATGAGAGTTTTACACATAAAACGGTAAAGAACTTTACTAACAAAGGATTGAAATGAAGAAGCACTAACCTCGTTCTTTAATCTCTGGATAGCATCTTCTTTGTTTTTGGCTTTAATCAAGAGATATATCTTCCCAACATCAGGAGCCATTCTCAAGACTTTCTCAATCAACACTAAAAGAAGAAATGGTTCAGAGACAGAAAGCTACAGAGTATAACAAACAGATAATGTTTTTACCTTTAGCTAAGAAACCAGTAGAGCCAGTGATTAGAAACTTCTTCCCTTGAAGGAAACTAACAATACCAAGTCCTTCTTTCCTCCCTACCATAGCAGCACCATCAAAAGGCATCAAAGTCTTTACTCCATTGATACCGTTCGGAGACAGAACCAAAGTCTCAGCATCCATAACAGGTGAACTCTGTTCCCTTATCAGTACTTGACCTCTATCTTTCAAAAGTGAAGAGACACGAATAGGTCTCTCTGCGTTACTGTTTCTCCCACCATCACTACCACCTACACGGCACCACGTGGGGCTTACACTTTTCTTCAATGTAGACCAGTCACAACGGTTGTGTAATCTAGCAAGCTTGTTTGATGCAGCAATGGAGGAAGAAGAAGAACTCAAGAAGAGAGCATCCATCACAAAACTAAGAAATAGGAAATAGAGAAAGGGTCATCTTCTGAATTAGGACTAGCAAATTAATCTATTGACCTTGTAGATTAATTTATCATAGAGAAAATTAGAAACTTGTTGGTTAAGAAATTGGCGACTTGTAATATACTTAACCTAGAAAGCATACCTTTGGTGATGAACAACAAGAATATACTTTATTAGAAAGAGATTAAGTAAACCAATATTTTCTTTTATTTTCTTTTATCGTTAAGAGACAAGTAAATGACTTTTGTTTTTATAAGAGGAATGAAAGATTGGTTAGTTTTAAGGACAAAAGATGATGAAAAACTTGGTCTATTTTTTAGGAAAATAAATCTTTATAAAATAAAGTGTAACAAAAGATTGCCTTACCAGTTTACCATCTTTCTTTCCAACATTTTATCAGTTTCATCCTACACGTGAATTAGATTTCAAACTAAAATACATAAAGAAATATTATGATTTGTAATATTATAATTTTGTATTAATAATAATATTATCTAAAATATAAGTAAAATTCATCCATAATTTTACTAGTATACATCCATTATTTTACGTTTTATTCTTATTAACTATTTAAATATCATTTTTCGTTCCTTCATAAAATAATATAATGTTATTTAATTCTAAATTTGATTTTATAATTATTGCAGAAATAATACTAAAAAAAATATTGTCTGTAAGAAAAAGATAGTATGAATAATATTATATTAAGAAATTTGGTAACAAAGTTAGATTTATCTAAGAAAAATCATATAATTTAAGATCATATTAGATAGAACAGAGTTAAAAATAAAACTCGGAATACAAATTAATCAGTAGCTTGCATAAATGTCAAGCATTAGGACAAGGAAATGAAACCAAACCATATAGTCGTTTGTTCTCTACTCCAACTACGACTTATTGTTTCTTCCACACAAGTGCTTAATCGTACATTACTAACTCACACACTATAAAACACACATCACCACCTGCTTAGTTCATAACAAGTCACCTTGAGTATCCGGGACTAGGGCTTCTGCTTCTTGATTCATATCGTGACATTGAGCTCGACCTTGACCTCGAGTATGATCGCCTCCTAACCACTGGGGAAACCGACCTGCTCAAGATTTACACATGGTATGTGTGTATGTAAGAAGAAGATAGACATTGAGCAAGCAAAACAAAAACACACGTTCCCCTAATTAACTAACCTTGAATGGCGCCTTTGATCATATGGTGAACGTGAATAGCTTCTCCTGTAATTCGGGGAACGTGAATAGCCAGGAGACCGAGAGTAACCATATGGAGATCTTGTAGATGTCCTTCCCCTGAAATTCACATTCAATTTCTTTAATTGTTCAACAAAGCAACATCGAGATAAAGTTTTAGTTGAGTAACAAGCTAATTCAGGAAATCCAACCTTGAGCGTTCACGTTCTCTCATCTCAGAGGGTTTCTTCCTATTCTCCTCAGCAAATACTACAGTAATCTCCCGGCCAAGAAGTACATAGCCATCCAAATGATACTTTGCATCTGCGGCATCAGCAGGATCGTAATATTGCACAAAACCAAACCCACGAGGTTCCCTGCAAGGAATACAAATATGAAAAACAAGTACCTCTCATATAAATCACAATTGCAATAGAGCTCCGGAGAACAAAACTTCAAAATGGAGCAAGAAAAAATCTAAGAAATACAACTATCCGGGGTGCAACTGAACAAATCAAGCATACTACAATCACCTGGCTGCTAACCTTTTAGAAACCACTGAACTATCTTCGATTTTCTGGTCGAATATCGTTAAAATGGTGAATGAGTGCAAAATCGGATTCAATAAACTGTTAAACGGA
>OVAU01000917.1:0-17055 GCA_900406315.1 Biscutella laevigata subsp. laevigata
AACTTTTCGCAAGATCCAACAAGAAACCTAACAAAGCTTTAGACTTAAAACCGGATCTAAGCGAGAGTAATCCGAAATGCTTATCCGGGACTTAGCCATATTTTACTCCTTTTTCGCCCAACAATGCTCCTTAGTGTTCCTTTATGCTCAGTTCTCCACCTTAGCCGCCGCTATCCCTGAAATGTCAAATACTATGCAAATGCGGTCTAGAAGACCGTAAAATGCATCTTAAACTAGCACAAAATGAATGAAAACCGATACTTAAAACCTTTAAAATACACACACATCAGCAACCCGGCGAACTCTCTCCGTTTGAACTATTTGAACCACTCGACCATCCGAGCCTTCTTATCTCGACCATTCCCACTCGGCCGCGACCCACTGCCGCACCACCCTGGACCAGCGGAGTTATCATATTGAGACACCACCTTTCTCATGGGTTGATCCGAGATATCAGCCACATGGATTAGCCAACTCTATCCCTTCTCTTAGTCAATTGGAATTTATATCATGCTACTTATTATCTTGACTTGGGATTGATGTTGATGATTTTTGGGCTACATTCCTTTCCTTATGAACTTGTTGCAATTGTAGGTCAAGAGGAATGCTTAGTAGTGCACTATGCAATGCGGCCATGGATAGATGCCAATCACTTGGAAGGCTCTACACTTTGCCTTGGCGGCCCGGAGATTACTATGACCTTTGGTAGACCAACATGAAGTTGCTGCTCGTGCCATGTACCCACGGATCACCCAAGGCAAAATCAGTTTGGCACCTCTCACGGTCGTACCCCTCTTGGAGTTGTCACCGCACATACATGCCCTTGGAACCTCCACGGTTCAAGGAGAGACTCCCATAGCACGACATTGGCCAACACCCTCTTGGATCATCAAGACCGACATCTTGAGACTCCATCTCTCTCATGGGTTGATTCACAACATCACACACACGGCTGAGCCCTTTCTATCGCTTCTCTTAGTCAATTTGAACCTAGCTAGTGTCATCTATTATATTGACTTGGGATTCATGTTGATGTTTCCATACTTTAGTCTTTATTGTTGTGCTTATAGTATTGTTAAAGTTTCAGGTATTGAGAAAGGAGAACAACACACTTTAGAGCTTCATGATGCCTTGATAGACATGGAAGAAAAAGAAGTCTCAATGTCCACAAGAAAGTTCCTTGATCAAGAACTTGAGTACTTAGAAGAAGTCCAAAGGATGTTGAGACTGAAGCTTAAGTAACCTTACCGTGGAGATCATTGGCTAGTTAGAAGAGTCGCACCACACATGGAGTCTCATCCACGCTCTCACGGTTTTGAAGCATTTTCGGCTAAAGAGGAGCCCACTATAGCAAGACCATGACCTGCCCCTCCTTGGAGCATTAAAAACAACCTCTTGAGACGTCACCTTACTCATGGGCTGATTCGTGACATCACCCATTTGGATTAGCCATTCCTTTCCCACCTCTTAGCCAGTTTATGCTTGGTTTATGACATTGATGATATTGTTAACTTGGGAATGAGAATGTTGCAATCTTTTGTTTGAAAACCCGAAATTCATTGTAGTATCTTCTCATTAGATTTTAGTTCCTTTGTCATGTCGTATGAGACTTATTTGGTATTCCCCTTTGTAGGTAAAACAGATTTGAGGACAAATCTTTTTCAAGAAGGAGGGGATTATATAAGCATGACAAGCCTCAAGCTTGGAGCTAGAAGATGAATTTTGAGCAAGCTTCAAGTCGAGCTTGTAGAAGGATTTGAGCCGAATATGAAGACTACCTTGGAGAGACTTGAAGATCATTTGCAATATTTGGAGCTAAATGGAGATCATTCAAGTCATCATAGCCTTAAAGCTCAAGTCATGGGTCACCTTAGAAGTGTCCAAATTAGTACTATTTTCCTAGGTTCAGTTTTATCCGAAAGGGTTTTCGAATCGGGTTTTTATAAGGCTAAGATGGACACATCCTTACCTAAGTGTGCATCCCCGAAGAAGAAGCAAGCCCTTTATTGAACCGGTTCCTCAAGAAGAAGAATGGCTCGATTCTTGCACAACCCGGTTTATCTTAAAGTTGCTTCTTTTAGGCATTTTGGGCTTTGAAAGTCATTTCTTTTTAGGGTTTCTTTTATCTTCCTTTCTCTTTACTATATAAACCCTTTGTAAACAAATCTTGGTCTTTTAACTGTCATTTGAATTAAAAAGAGAATCTTTCTCCATGGAAGCTCACTTTGAGAATGTGTCATATTTCTCAAACCCCTTTGGTGTGTAATATCCAAAGGTTTTCTAGGTGTATCAAGAGATTCTCCATAGCCCTTGTGGTCTTATTCATTCTATCTTCAACCTCCGTTTTCATCACCTTCCATCCTCCCCTTCATTTCCACCTTTACATCCTCCATTTCACCTTCATTTCACCTCCATTCAAGCACCATCAAATCTCCAAAGCTCCATCAAGCTACTGCCTCATCTCAATACTCACGTCCTAAACTTCATCTCAATATCACAAGCCCTTCATCCACTCATCACACCATCTTCACTTCATCTTCAAAACACCCCCTTTTTCACTAGTCCTCTTCAAGTTGGTTCGATCTCTAAGGAAGAGTGTGTCACCGAAAGATGTCCACCCTCAAGTTATGGAAGATCTAATTGTTCATTGGGAGTCTGAGACTAATTCAAGAAATCAGAGGAGCGATAGGAAGGGCAAAGAAATCGCCACTCATAACTTGGGTGCAAAGACTGTGTACAGCGTCGCTTGCGACATGGTAAGTCCTTATATACTATTCCTTATCTCAAATTATAACTTTTGCTCACTAACATTCCTTTTTTATTAATGTAGGCTCTTGAGACTGCGAAGACACCTAATCTCCTCCAAATTATCTCGAGGACGCATCACAACAAGCACAAGGGTGAGATTCAAGATCCCGTGGTTTAGGAACTCGTCCACTCGGTTAACCAGACTTAAGAGGAGCGTTTGTCTCAGCATCCCCACCTCTCGACTGAAGATGAATCTAGCTCGTCCAACGAGCTTTCTCGGGATATCATAGACCATATCATGCTTGAGGTAATAACTCGAGTAATTAATTTATTGTTTTATTCTTAATTTTTTTCTATTAAGTATAAAACCCGTCTAATCAAACTTATCTTCTGAGCGGAGAGCTTTATAATCCAACTCTGATCAGGTTGCTTGTAAATTTTATTATTGTGGAGTATTTAATATCATTAAAATGGAAAAACGTATTATACACATGTCTGCGCATAACGTGAGATAGAGAATAATAATTTAGAATTATCATTTTGAAAAGGATGTGGAATATGAAGTATGTTGTAAGCTTTAGTTACTTATATTTCCAGAAAGTGGTTATATTTTAGAAAAAAATACAAAACTTTTTAGCTCTAGTAATTTAATTACAAGCAAATATTCAATTCAACTTAGAAAATTTATAAAAAATAATTTCTTTTTAACAATAAAATAAATTGTAAAATAGTCAATAAATTAGCATATAACAAATGTAATATAATGATATCTATGGTTTAGATTTGTCTCTATATAGTTGATCAGTACGGTTTTTACTATGGACTAGTAAAGCCAATTATCTATGCAGTATTGTGGTAAATGGATATTATCGAACCAATATCGAGTTGTGATAGCTTACTAGTTCTCTGTAATGCAATTTGACTAAGTCTTGGTGGAAATCAATAGAGGTTTGTATGTGACTAAAATCATATCTAGAATGCTGAATGAAAATGAGCAATTAAATAAAAGTGAACAGAAAGTCAACGAGATCAAAGAAAATATAAATTCAGGATAAAACAAGCTACTGGACCTAGACAATCGAATTGGGCAGTCTTTTCATGCTAACTATGGTTTAATTCACACAATTAAGCTTATTTTATGTCTAGGAATATCTAATATATGCTAATTCACTCTCGTGATAGAAGCCCCTTTCCTAATGCAACTACACAATCTCTAGGCAGTTCACACAATAAGGAAGCAATGAACATAATCTCATGCACCAATTAATCAACGCTTAAACAATCTCTTGGAAAGACTCGATTAACACCATATACACTTAGTTCGGTAATTTTTTGGAACACCTTCTGGGCGACAGATTTCCTAACATCTACATCAAATTTGCAAGGCCTAACTTAGCATTAAGTTCATGAATAAGATGAAGATAGTTGTTATACCAAAGCCTAAACCACTCTAGCAATCCAATCCTACACTTTTCTAACCCTAATCCATAGCTATACTTGACTACTCACAAATCATGCCTAGATCACTTTGATAGTTTCTAGACATGATTGGGAGAGGGAATAGAATGAGAAAATGAATGTCAAAGCAATAAACAATCAAAGGCAGAAATCGTAAAAGAAACAAGGTAACCGTCCCAGAGGATAAGAAAATGGTTTGTACCGGGCCATAAAACTCAGATCGAGCAAGAATGAATGTTACCACAAAGAGACTTCTTCCCGAGAATGAATCGTTCGAAGAACCAAGACTAGGAATCACCGTACCATATCGGTTCTACTAGAAAATAATCATCCCACATAATAAGATAAGATCTTTGGTCGAGCCTAGACTACCAAATAAGGGTGAAAAAAAACTCAATCCACGAAGGGTTATAGTATGGAACCAAACAACAAAAATTCGGGGAAAAAAACTCGGTACATGGTGCGGTATTAAGTGACAAAACCTTGCCAAATGATAAAACAAGAGTTATAGTCGAGCAAAAAACGAACAAAATCCAAAGTTGGTCGAGAAAAACACAATCCTTGGCCAACGGTACGGTGGTTCTTCGACCGTAACATAGGCCCCGAACCAAAATTCGAAAATGTCCACACCAAAGCCAAAGTCTCATAACTATAAGTTGCCAACTCAGGAGGAAATAACACACTAGTTCTAAGATGAGTTTTACTAAGTATAAGTTTGAAAAGATAGGATAGTTTTTTTCATTAAACAATCCGTGAATCGATTGCAATAGATTAAAATTCAGAAATAAATAAAAGATAACTCATGGACCAGGGCAATCGAAATGGGCAGGTTTGTTCATGCTAGCAGATAGTTCAATTCACACGATCAAGCTTGTCTTGTGTATAGCAATTTCTAATGTAGATTAATTCACTCCCGTGATAGAAACCCTTTCCTAATCATGCTTCTAAAAAATCAATTGAAAGAAAACACAATGAGAAAGCAAGAAACAAATTTTCATACAACAATAAATCAATCATAAAACAATCCCTTGACTAGCATTGACTAACAATAAATTTCATTGGTTCAAGAATTTCATCAAACACCCTCCGGACGATGAAATTCCTAAGATCTAGGCTAGGTTAGCTACTCAAATTCTAAACCATTCTAGCAATCAAAGAAACTCATTCCTAACCCTAATCCATAAGATATATGAAACTACTCACAACCAATATCTAGAACACTTAGAGAGTTTCTAGACATGGCTTGTGAAAGGAATTAAGATTAAAAAGATAAGAAATCAAAGAAATAAACAAATCAAAGAAATAAACAAATAAAAGAAACAAAAATCAAAGAAACAAAAAATCAAAGAGTGTAATTGCAAAAGAAAATACCAATGAATCTCTTTGACAAAATCTTAGATCTAAACTCAAATCTAGAGGGAAACTAGTTTAACAATGTGCTTAGAATAATAATAATGACTTAAGGTTTTAGTAATTGGGCTGCCTTTATATAGTAAGCCCAAAATTACAAAGAAAACACTAATCAAAACTTAAAATGCGTGACTGGAACAAGTCAGTCTGACCGGTACCCTTGACCGGTATGGTCTCGCCGTCTTCGTCTGGGGTAATGATCGGTCAGTGCATCGGTGGTGGTCTTGACCAGCCCACGTTTCTTGAGGTTCCTGTAGATTTGTCTCAGTGTAAATCATCGGTCTGGTGGTGACCGGTTTAATTCATCCGCAGTTTCACGTGTGGTGTACCGTTCAGCTGCATTGGTCTGAGCTGACTGGTGTGACTCCTCCGATTCCGAGACTTTGAGCTGTTTTGCTCCTTTTTGCTCCCTTTTGGTCAAATCTTTGTGTAACTCCAACTTTGCACCTGAAATGTTATATGCAATGCAAAATGCAACATAAAGGTCTCTAAATGCATCCTATACTAATGAAAAAAAGAATGAAAATTGAGTTCAAAACCAATAAAAACACAACACATCACAAATGCAATAGGAGATAAACTCAAGTTTACAATGTTTTCTTGAAAAGAAGAGTTCTAGATCTAGATAAAATTAGGTAAAAGAACAATTTAGAAAAATAAGACATAATCCAAATGACTTAGGGTTTTTCCCTTGAATACTTAAACAAAAATAAGACATAATCCAAATGCTTGTTGTTTTTTTTTTGAACAGGGGACATGTACCGGTCAGACCCACCTGTATGGGTGACCGGTATGTTATATGTCGAATGAATGCAAGACTGGTAACTATTTTGTGGTGCCGATGAAGCTCCTGATTGGGCTATGTTCCTGGTCGCTCGATGAGGTGTGTTCTGGTTTAAGGTAATGGTGAGCTTCGTGACCCGTATCGATCACCCTTATGATGTTCTTGTGGGCCCGGTCTGTCTGACTGGTGTACTAGACCGGTCCATGCTCCTGGATCCAAGAATTGTGCTGTTTTTGTTCCCAAATTCCTCCTTCTTGATCAATTTCTTGTATAACTCCCAACTCCGCACACGAAATGACAAATAACATGTCAATGCAACCTAAAGGACTCTAAATGCACCATAATCTAGTGCAAAATGCATGAAAACAAACCATCAAAAACACTACATATCATCTCCCCCAACTTATCATTTGCTTGCCCTCAAGCAAAAACAAAATCTAAGCAAAGGGTTGAGGTTCAAAAAACAAGAACTTCAGAACCAAAGACAAAAAGTGTTCTCAATCTAGCATTCGTACTTATCTCATCATTCAAGCATCATCACGATTCGTTATTATTACCAAGCGAAGGCGATCTACTTAACCAACCTGGATTACTTTCCTACATTCATTAGCAGTGAGTAAAACATGATCAAGGCATACACAATGGTTCCAATCGGTTTGGACTAATGGGGAATCCAATGCAAAAGAGAAGGTTTCACACAAGGCATGAAAATTGATTATAATTCGGTTTCTCTCGCGGAGTGAAAGAATTATTACAAAATTAGGAAATCAAAGAGCAATGGGGCATTCAACATCGAACATCCATTCCCCCCCCCCCCCCCCCCCCCCCAAAAGTTTTTAAAATCNTCTACCGATCTTATTATTTTGAACTCATTTTCTTCACCATTTCTTTTTTTCATTTTCACTTAGGGATTTTTCTTAAAACTCAACTCTTTTTGACTCCAAAGCTTTTTATTTTTTTGTTTTCATTCTTTTAAGAGCATACTTTCTTTTATATTCTAGAGTCTAGTAAGTCTTTGGCTTCTTTTATCCTATCCCTTTTTCATCTTTTTCATTTCTTTGGGGATTCTTTTCCTTTCTACCCATTATTTTCTTTCTCTTTTCAAGCTTTCCCATGTCAATCTCATCAATCCAGACTTAGTTCTACCCATAACAAGATCGAAATTATGTCCTAGAGTTACCCAAGCTTTTATTTTTTTCATTCCATTCCCATACATCCTAGTCTACCCAATTAGATGTTCTTTGTTGTTGCTCTCTATAATTTTTAGGTTTTTGAAAAATTACAATCAATAAATCAAACAAGAAAGCTCACACAAGCGTTTAGGTAAAGGGTGGAAAAAGGTTAGAGGGAATCATCCTAAAAATGAGAATGACCCAATTGAGCTTAATGTGTTTAGGTTAAATTTCTCAATTTCGTGCTTGACTATAGAAAAATACCATGAGAAACTAGTGCAGCCAAGATCATGCTAATTTAGACTCATATCATATTTGAAAGCAACATTAGGCTAGCAAGCTTCTCATTCCTTACAACCTAGCTTTTTAAACATCAAGATCTAATGCTATGAACTGCAAGACTTTTCAAGACTACTAGGTTTGATCACGCTAACAATTCTAAGATTCTTTAGTTCTTTCTTGAAAACATGAAATGCGTCATATATGAGACTCAATCCTAAGCTGTAATGCAATGCAATCTAAATGCTAAATCCTAATGAAATCATGATTTTTCTTTTGGTTTTTCTGAAAATTTTCAAACTTTTGTTTTGGTTTTTTTTGTTACGCTTAACTATTAACAATGCATGAATGAGACTCGATAAGAACAAAATAAAATACAAAATCAGTCCAAAGAGGGCTCCTCCCCCAAACTAAAACAATACAGTCTATGTGTGTCCAAGTCGGGAAAAGATACCGAAAATAAAGAAAAATAAAAGCTAAATGAAATGTACAAGGTGAGAGTGGTACTAAGTAGGCCGTAGGATCAAACATCTCATCGAAGTTGAAGTCAGGATACTTGTTGTCTGAGTCGCAGGGCGGTGGCGGAGCAATTGGCCTCCTCGGGCGCATCTCATATGCTGAAAGTCTAGGGGGGGGGGGGGGGGGTTCCATNCCATCTCCTGCTTAGTCCCTATCGCAGTAGTAGAGTGTCTCTGATAGACGAATGTCGGTTTGATGCAGCTGGTAGAAGCTTCACTCGTGCATCCCGTAGAAGCATCGATCTTCTTCAAGACAAACTCAGTAAGCGTCTTGAACCTATCTTGGTACACTGCGTACATCCTCTAAGATTTTTCCGTTTCCCTTTTCAGCTCAGCTTCCACCTTCTCCATTTTAGAACTCGACTATTTCTTATGCTTCTTGAGATCCCACTTGGTTTTCTTGACTACACCAACCAAGGACCTTATAATCTTGTCATTGTACTGTAACCAGCGACTTTTCCAGTTGCTTTCCAGGATCACATCTCTCATCACACCAGGCTGTCTCGACACATGCAATGACTCAATATAGTCCCGATCACTCCCATAGATGGGTGGTGGTGCGTCCTCGTCCTCAGAATCTTGCTCTGGTTCTGCAGCAGCTCTGGAACCAATAGATCTACAATGGTTAGGTCCCTCAGGATCATATAGGTCGTCGGCCGAATTACTCAGGATTGAAATCGAAGTTGGCCGAATTACTCAGGTCTGTAATCTGTTGGTTGGGAAGGAGGACATGGTGCGTGGCTATATAGAACTTGAACTCATATGCATATCCTCCTACCACTTCTCCCATCAGGTAGTGAGATTTATGCAGATAACCAAGGTTTAGGAACCTTATTGGTGTGGGCGGCTCGTCCAATGGTGTACCTATATGCTCTAATAACAGGGTAATCAACCCCCCCCCCCCCCCCNAAACTTATATGGGGTGTGAGGTCGTTGACTAATCACAATTTATCATGAAGCTCGACCATCTCAAAGTAGAATATGTGAACAATGCTTGGACGGTTCTCCTCTACTCTCGAAAACAAGCTATGATCATCTAAGTGATCACGGAGAATGTGGGCCACCCCTAAGCGAATGAAGTTCATCTCACCCGTCTGAATCTCTCCAGTCTCACGCCTACAGTAGATGGAGTGAGCTAATACCTTATGCACATAGCGCACAACTAGAGGACGGATGGTAACATCCTTGGTTTTCCAGCCTTGAACTCCCCTCGCCCAATGTATATGTTAACCTTCTTGTTTTTAGCACTTGCCTCAGCAAACTCAGCTGTCCCGATGATATGCATGGGTTTTACCCGGATTTGGTCGTCTTTCAGGATCATTTAGTGTTATATAAGTTGCATTTAGAGTTCGTTAGGGTTGCATTTGTGCATATTTTGCATCTCAGGTGATCGGGGAGAACTAAGACGAGAATCGAGAACATTTCGGGACAAAAAGAACGTAAAAGGGACAAAATGCAGAAAAGGCAACGTAGCAGAGATTGACATGGATCGACCAACTAGATCAGGGAATCCTCCTCGATCCAGACAAGAAATAAAAATCCAACCTTGGATCGACGGAGAGGATCGACTTGGTCGATCCAAGATCGCAACTTTCTGGATCGACCAACTGGATCGACCAGTCTTGGTCAATCCAAGATCACATTTTATGGATCAACCAACTGGATCAGGGAGCATTGGCCGATCCAAGGCAAAATAAGAAAGTCAAAGACGAGATTTCAGAGTTGACCAGCCGTTTTTACCTCTTTTGGAAACACTATTTAAGACTTATAAACCTAATTTCTCTTAAGTTTAGTTTTTTTTTGCCTTTTTTGCTACTTTTGTGAAAGATCTTAAGAAACTATTATTGTGGATCTAAGTTTATTTTGAATGAAAGTTTGAAGTTTCCTTAATCATCTTCTTTATTTCTTTGTCTTTAAGCTTTTGATTTCAAGTTTTGATCATGCTAAAGCATGAATCCCTTATGGGATTGTGTGTTTTATAGATGATTTGTGAGTAGATCTCCCTTCTAAGTAAATGGAACGAGGAGATTGGGTGATTAAGGAATAGATATTGGTGTTTAGGTTTTAATTCTTCCATGATCTTCATGTCTTTGTGTTCTTAATGCTAAAATGGAATTGATCACTTTGTTTTAGATTTAATGGCTTTCTTTTAGGCACGAGAGTGTTGCTAGGTCGCTAGATCTGATCATTGGCATGCTAAATAATACATATTCATCAGAGTGTTTTAGGATTGTTTAGAGGTTGAAAGGAATTGCTCTTATTGCTTTCTAAATATTGAATCTGGCCAAGAGATTGTGTGGATCTTGTTTAGAATACGAGTCTTTGCCACGAGAGTAGACTGGTTTATATTTGGTATTCACAGACTTAAGTCTTCCAATTTGTTGTTGGTACTGAGCACCATGTTCTTGCGCTTAATCACCTATATCAACCCTTATATACATTTGCTTAGGATTTCATTCCCTTGTTCTAAGTTTGTTCTGTTTATGCTTGCTTACCCTTTATTGCAATTGACTTGTTATCTATTTCTTTTATGCTTTCAATTTTATGCTTTTCATTAGGATATTTGAGTGACAGCTTCGAATCCTGTTTTGCTTAGACTGGCTGAACTCTCTATAAAACTGATTGATCTAGTAAACCCCCAAGTAGGTTCAACATTCTTCACCCATCATCATCTTTCTATAACCATACCCAACAAAATCCCATTCTTTAATCCACTCTTCTTACCCATTGGAGGGTTGGGGTAAAGATCCTATTTATCACCCGAGCAGCGGGAATCCATAAACTTCAGCTTGTCCCAGAACCGGATAAAACTGCCTCCATACTCATCTTGAAGGCTTTCTAAGAACCAGCAAACTCCCAACCCATCATACTTTCAATGCCCATTCTCTGCATCAACATTGCGACATCATCCAGGATGCCGAGGTATCTTAGGGTGGGTGGATGAGGAAACAGAGTCCCCACGAATGCCATTTTTTTGAAATCCTTGGCAAGTGTTAGCGTGGATGGTTTCCTTGAACTTTCCCTTGCCTGTTTCAAGCGTTTTTCCCTTCCCATCCTAGACCGTTACCAACGAGCAGGCTCGGGTCCCCCTCTTGTCTGATAACTTCTCTAGCAGTAGTTTCTCCTTTGCTCCATATTCTCCTAATCCCCTAAGGTTCCAAGGAAGAGGAAGATTCTCGAGTTGAACGACTAGCGCTCTCTCCCTTTCTCCTTTTCGCAGTACCACTATTAGTAGCTAACGCTTTTCTGTTCTCTGGTTGTGATGCTTCCCTTACTCGACCCATATTCAATCCTGCAATATAGCATTGCACATAGATTGGTTCAATTTCGAGTTTGAAAACCGCAAATACGCACATATATGATCAAAGGGATTGGAATTCCATCAACTAAAATTATATCATATTAACAATGAGCATCAATAAACAACTCAATCGAATTTCTCATCCATTTCGACCAATTTAAAGAAAAATCGATCCAAGTGAAAAAAATTGCCTAACAAAATTTTCCGAAATCAATCCAATTCAGTTTAAATTCAGTGTTAGGTGAACATTTGCATCACAATGACAGCCAAATTCATCCCTATAATAAATTTTTATGAGTCCAATTTCAATTTTTCGTCACTTTATGCGAATCGTTCCAGAATTCTTAAGAAATCTCAAAATTTTGTCATGAATCAATCAAATCAGGAACATGCAACCATGAAAACTCATAAGCAATCACTAATCAAGGCATTACCAAGCAATAAGAACATTATACAATCATATTCACGGACGGAAACCGATTTTCGACCTCAGTGAATAGTAATTTCAAAAATTGGGAGATTGAGTGATTTTACCTTGATTTGATAAGGGAATTCGAGTAGAATCGAATAAGGAAGGTGGAAATAGATAGGTTTGACTTTTTGAATGACGAAATCGGTGAAGACTGAGTGAAAACGGAAAATTTGGGAGGTTTTTATGAAGAAAATCGCGAGTGAGATGAAGAAGAATGAGAGATTTCGTGAAAATCTCTTGAAAACCTGACTTAAAACCCGTTGACCGGTACATCTGACTGGTGTAGTCTCCTGAAATTTTTCGTTGATACGATACAGTCACTTATAGACCGGTATACTGACCGGGATATCATTCTGCTCCATCCGTATTTTGAAGGTGTGACCGTTGTAGTGAATGGGATATGCAATTGTTTTCTACGGCTGTTGGGTACCGGTCACCAGGTGTAACCGATAGATACGACCGATGTACGCTCCTGAATTTTCATCCGGAGCTATACCAGTGTGAACTGACTGGTGTAGTGATCGGCACAGTCACTCCGAGTTCCCAGTTTAGCTTGATTCAGCCAAGTATCCAATCTTGTTTTATCCTTGCTTCACATTGACCTCCGTATAAGTGAAATTGGCCGATGACCTGCAAAACACCAAACGTCCCAAGCAAGCCGTCGAAGTAAAACAAGTTTAAGCAAAAATAAAACGAAAAAAGAAAAATTAAAAGGATATGTACAAAGATGAACATGAGACTTCCTCCCGAGTGAGCTTGTTTAACGTCTCTTAGCATGACGTTCTTTCCGGTTGATCAAGACGGTTTGAAGCCCTTCTAAAACACTGTGATCTTTTCCTAAAGCTCTCTAATCATTTTGAGGTTGGAGGCGTTATGGGCTTCAAGACTCCCAATTGTTCGCAACATCGCTCTCTTCAGCTCAGTCTAATCTTCAACTTGAATAGACTTACTATTGCTAGTCTCTTCTTCAACCTTGGTTCTAGCATTGCAAGATGCTCCTTGTTGTATCGGTTGAGCCCATCTAGGGATGCCTTTCTCAGTTGGCTTCTCAAATTTCTCCCTTGGAGACTCATCTATGAACTCCGCAGACGAAGCTTGGCCATAATTGGCGTCTTTCTTCCTCACTGACTTATTTGCATAACTCCTAACACGATCACTTCCAAAATTCACCTTGATGATCAATTTCTGAACCTTGATTGTAGCATTAGCCAAGAATGGTCTTCCCAATATGAGGGGGTCTTCAGGCTTATGTTCCATTTCCAATACACGAAATTTGTTCGAATTATGACGTCCCCTAATTTCATTGGGAGATTCTTCAGCATACCCACCAGTTTTCGCATTGATCTATCTGCTAACACCAGAAAGAGACTGCAAGGTTCAAAAGAAACATAACCAAGTTTATTAGCAGTTGATAGAGGCATAATGCTTGCAGATGCACATAAATTACACAACCAATTTTTAAAAGAAGAAATGCCTATAGTAAATGGGAGAGTGAAACTTCCTATGTCTTCAAATTTGTAGAGATCGTTGTCTGTTTGAGTGAGAGTCGTGTGGCGACCAGGAAATGGAAATTTAGGCATATCAGGAGGCGGTTCATAAGTTGGAGCTTGTGGAGGAATATTATTTTTGCTAGCAGCTTTCCCTTTCATTTGGCCTTCATTACTTTGAATGCTCACCCCCTATTCAGTTTCTCATTATCCTCGATGAGAATACTTGTAGCAACAAAGCTAACATACTACATAGGGATTAGTTTTTCTATAATCGTTAGTCGACCCATGAGTATCTTGGAAATGTTTTCGAGATGGGTCACTTTGTTGTCGAGAGCGGGCAAGTGAGAGGCGAGTTTGACAACTTGGTTTTCCACGTCTTCCATGCGTGAGCTGAGTTTTGTTACCCTATTGTCGAGCACTGTCAATTGAGAGGTCATTCCTTCAATTTTGGCGTTGAGATCAGTGTAAACACCACCGATCTTGGTGTGGATTTCCCTCTGAAACTCTCTGAAGGCGAGTTTAGTCTAAGTTTGACCCTCAAGAATTCGCTTTAACATCACGATAGTTTGATCCTTCTTGGCATGATTGTATGAATCGTCCCCTTGAAATGGAACGTTCTAGAGAATGTGAGGCAGAGTGTAATGGTATTGATGCGCAGGTGGAAAATAGCTATGATTGGGTGGTGTGGAGTCGGGGTAATGAATTCTTGTTTGATAACCGTTGTTGAAGGTGAACATTGCAAACTCCGTCAAGTTTTCTCCCATGGTTTTACTTGAGGAGTTAAGACGTAGAGAGTAGAGAAAGTAGTATTCGAAAATAAAAGAACCTAGTCCCTAGCAAATGCATAGAACTAATAGCTAACACGAAACCCAATATGGCAACGACGCCAATTGGCAAGTGTGGTTTTTACTATCGACTAGTAAACCCAACTATCAATGCAGTATAGTGGTAAGGGGATATTGTCGAACTAGTCTCGAGTTGTGATAGCTTAGTAGTTCTCTGTGATGCAATTTGGCTAAGTCAAGGTGGGAATCAATAGGGGTCTGTCTGTCACTAACAATCCTATTTAGAATGCTGAATGAAATGAGCAATTAAATAAAAGTCAACAGAAAGTCACGAGATCGGGGAAAATATAAATTCAGGATAAAACAAGCTAATAGACCAGAGCAATTGAATTGGGCAGTCTTTTCATGCTAGTTATGGTATAATTCACACAATTAAGCCTATCTTATGTCTAAGAATATCTAATATAGTCTAATTCACTCTCGTGATAGAAGCCCATTTCCTAATCATGCAACTACACAATCTCTTGGAAATTCACACAATAAGGAAGCAATGAATATAATCCCATGCAACAATTTATCAACCCTTAAACAATCTCTTGGAAAGACACGATTAACACCCTATTCACTTAGTTCGGGAATTTTGTCTAACACCTTATGGACGACAGATTTCCTAACATCTGGATCATATTTGCAAGGCCTAACTCAACATTAAGTTCATGAATAAGATGAATATAGTTGTTATACTCAACCCTAAACCACTCTAGCAACCCAATCCTACCCTTTTCTAACCCTAATCCATAGCTATACGCGACTACTCACAAATCATGCCTAGATCACTTTGATAATTTCTAGACATGATTGAGAGAGGGAATAGAACGAAAAATTTAATGTCAAAACAATAAACAATAAAAGACAGAAATTGAAAAATAAGAAAATGCAATAGGGGATAAACTCAAGTTTACAATGTTTTCTTGAGAAGAAGAGTTCTACATCAAGATAAAATTAGGTAAAAGAACAACTTAGAAAATAAGAAATGAAGGTTTGTTGTTTTTCTGAACGGGGGACATGTACCTGTCAGACCCACCTGTATGGGTGACCGGTATGTCGTCTATCGAATGAATGCAGGACTGATCACCGGTCTATGGTACAGGTGAAGCTCCTAACCGGGCTATGTTCCTAGTCGCTTGATGAGGTGTGTTCCGATCTAAGGTACTGGTGAGCTTCATGACTAGTATTGGTCACCCGTCTGATGTTCTTGTGGGCACCGGTCTGTCTGACCGGTGTAGCCTACCGGTCCATACTCCTGGATTCGAGACTTGTGCTCTTTTGTTCCCGAATTCCTCCTTGATTCTTGCATAACTCCAACTCCCGACCTAAAATGACAAATAACATGCAAATGCAACCTAAAGGACTCTAAATGTATCATAATCTAGTGCAAAATGCATGAACAAACCAAAAAAAATGCTACATATTAATAATATAGTGAAAATAGCAATACTCGTCAACTAGGAGGTAAATTTTCAAAGCTACGGTAACAAAATCTGCCAAAAACCATTAATATTTTGGCAATGATCTCTGTTTATATAGCCGTTTTAAGAAATTGGAAAAACATTATTAAATTATCAATAAAATTGTAGAAAACCTACAACAAAATCCAAGAATTTTAGTTGTTACCATTTTCTATCTTTTATACTCTTATGAACTACTAAAATTCAAGCAAACGCATAAAGAGTTTTCTTTTATTAAAGGTTATCGACAAAAAAATACATGACAAAAAAGCATTCACACGTTCTCTTTTTCTACAAAGAAATCTCTTATCTTTAAAGTAAATTTATTATTGGGACACGTTCTTATAAGTTTAGTTTAGAACAATTTGTCTATAATAACACCTTTTACAAATTTATTGTCCATATTGACACTTTTATTTTAGATAGCACTTTTACTCTGGCTAATTACCATATAGTCCTCAACCAGCTATTCTAGTTAATTCCTAACTACTCTCGTAACACATTAATCCAATTGTGAAAATATCAAGGATATTACTCAATGTGCAATTTTTTCCCTATTCACTTTTTATTTTTCATATCTCCACATCTCTCTCCTCTCTTCCATTGTTTCTGCAATTTCTTCCTCTACTCAGTTTGTCTTCTTCTCGGTCTCCATCTTAACGGTTTGTTCATCCTTTCCACCTCTGCTATTGAATATCGTCTTTCACTTCTCTATATCGCGCTCGGCAGCTCTGTTTTCTAATTTCAAAATTTTCATACTAATTTCACCTTTTGAGTAGCGTACTTTCAGTTAAACAATGCTCTATTTTTGTTTTTGCAATTGATTTTCCTTTGAGTAACGTACTTTCAGTTGTCATAGATACGAATTCCAAAAACTATTGGTTTCTTAATATATCTTCTGGCTTAAATAACTTTTCACATTTTTTTTTCTTCCTCTTTCGTGGTTATCGATACGATTTCCAATAACTTGTATTCCTTACTGTAACTTCTGATTTAAACTATTGCTTTTTCGTGTACGCATTTTGGTGGTCGAATTGTTGTGGTCATAGCAAAACTAGTCACAAAGTCTCCACTTCTAAGGCAATTGTCTATATAAACCGAAATTATGTGTTTCGTGTTCACATTTTTGT
>OVAU01000918.1:0-17044 GCA_900406315.1 Biscutella laevigata subsp. laevigata
ACCTTATTTTGAATTGAATTTGAGAATGCACCAGAAAATGAAACATCATCATTTTAGACTCAAAAAGATTTTGGTGTTGACACGTCAGCAAAAATGCTTCTCTTTTAATATATAGGGGATGGAAAAAAGGTTGAAACTAAATAACCAAAGAGAAGAAAAGTTTTAGCTATGTTAACTTACAAAAGGGTTGTAGTCAAAGACCAGAAAACAATTTCGTGTGAATGATTAGCTGAATAAAAAGCTGTTTAAAATCCACGAACTCCAACAATTTAAGCTCTTTCATACGTGAAACCACCACATACACTGATACACACAAAACGTTAGAATGTTGCCAACAAATTGTAGCTTATTTACAACAAGCTTAAGAAAGAGCCACTTCGAAGATCATTATATAACATTTTCTTCAAGCCTTCTATGGATATATCCTAGGAAGAGCTAAGATCTTAGTTAAAAATGATGAGCGGTGATTACGCATTGCTCCAAAACCTAACTCATTAGACAATGGATTAACGTCTCAACACTAGTATTGAACTCTCTGTTAACGGACCTCAAAATGTGGCGGACTACTAGGAAACAAAATAGAAAACTAACAATATCTCCGGGTGTCAAATGGGTCCAAGTCCAAATTAGTTTGGACATTTTTTATCTAGCACATTTGTGTTCGCAGTCAAAAGCGTGCATATCCATTTATTTGACTGTGCATATCCATTTATATATACATGTAAATGCAATTAGGATTAGATAAACATTGCACGTCTAATAATCATAAAATGTTAAAGTCAATTTAAATTGAGGGTTGGAAAAATATTACGAATATTTGTCATGATATGCCAACCAACATGCTTATTTGGACACGTACAAACTCATTTTGACGCGGACCAGCCCTTTTAGACGCGGAGAGACCCATTTAAACTCGAAAATATCCAATAATCACAACTTTTTGGTCATGGTCTGTCGGCAGACGTTACTGGACGCAATCATATAATTGGACGCAATCACAATTAAGTTAAAATCAAATATGTCTGTAGAAATAGAATGTTCAGTTGGACATATCTATTTGAACGTGAACAACCCAATTCACAACTCTATACTTCCCCACTGATCTATATTGCTTATTAAGCGATTGAGCAAACACATGTTTTGATAATTTTGGGACTGAAATATATGTTATTGACTTGAGGGCTGGCACTGCGTACAACCACTTTCAATTTCGGAGATCCAAGTTAACACATGGTAACTTCTATGTAACCATTCATCAGAAACGGGTCAAGTTCAATCAAGTAAGAAGATGTGTGACCATCACATGGCAACTTGCAAAGCTTCTACAACTAATATATGATCGCTATTTAAGAAGATATGTGACCACTGATCCATCATATTCATAGCTATTACTCCTTCCGTTCCTCAATATTTGATGTTTAAAGGTTTTTCACGTTGATTAATAAAATACAAAACATCTTTTTTTTCTTCATAAAAACACCATTAGTTTCATCTATTTTAACCAATCAAAAATCATACTGCAAAATATTAATGGTTTTTAGCTTTAAATTTTTGCATTGATAATCGAAAACATCATTTAAATTGAAACAAAAATAAAAACCTAAAACATCACTTAAGAACGGAGGGAGTAGAAGTAGAAGCTTGCAAGTTGCTAGGTGATTCGAAATCTTGTATTCGTCTAGTTGGGCTTAAACATTAAAAAATTTAGGCCCATTTAATCTTTGGAAGTGGCCACGTCATCAAGCTTCCTTGCTTCCGTCTTTCTATCGTCTTCTTCCCCAAACCCTGTGCTTGAGAATATGAGATAGGTCGAAGCAAAGGATCTTCCAATTTTTTAATCTTTCAATTTTCCTTCGAAATTACCTTCTCCTTTCGATTTACAGATTACTTTATCACTCTGCCCAGTCTCCAATTCTTCAAACGCTTCCTCGATTCTCTTGATCTTCTTCCAACGCTCTGTATTGTAATCCATATTCGCTTTCTTCAATCCAGATCCAAAACTGCTCATAACTTCAACGTATTGTTGTTTTTAACTTCAAATCTCTCCCTCTCTCGAAGATGATTCCTTGGGGTGGAGTTACTTGCTGCATCAGCGCCGCTGCTCTTTATCTTCTCGGCCGGAGTAGTGGCAGGTTTGTGATTTTCTTACCCTTTTCATTTCATTTCCCAAAGCGTAGATATCAATTGAACCTCTTCTTATCTTCTGAGTGCAGGGATGCTGATATACTCAAAAACGTTACTAGGGTTAACCAGCTCAAAGAATTAGGTAATCTTCACGCCACATTGTTTCATCTACTCTCAGTTTTCTTCTTTCTGAGCAGTGATTCTTCACACTCTCTTCGTATTGCTCTGATATTTGCAGCGCAATTGCTAGAATTAGATAGCAGCAAGCTCCTGCCTTTCATTGTTGCGGTATCAGGTAGAGTTGGCTCTGAGACACCTATCAAGTGCGAGCATAGTGGCATACGCGGTGTTATTGTCGAGGAAACGGTATGTATAGACTGATAATTAGGCATGGAAATTAGTTTGTTTTGGCATTTCAACAATCACATTATCATTTCAGGCGGAACAACATTTTCTGAAACATAATGAGACGGGTTCTTGGGTACAAGATAGTGCATTGATGCTATCAATGAGTAAGGAGGTTCCTTGGTTTCTGGTAAGACCAATGTAGTAGCATTCTGTTTTACACCTGTGATTTAGATGTTTCTTAATGCCATTTCCCAAATTCCGAAACTGTTTGCAAACAGGACGATGGGACAAGTCGTGTGAATGTAGTGGGAGCTCGTGGTGCAACGGGCTTTGCTTTGACTGTTGGAAGTGAAGTATTTGAAGAGTCAGGGCGCTCACTTGTACGAGGAACACTTGATTATCTCCAAGGCCTTAAGGTTTTTTGCTTTTCTTCCGGTTTCTTTATTTGTATGCCTCTCTATCTGCTTATGCGGCTATTGCTTTGTTTCAGATGCTTGGAGTAAAACGCATTGAGCGTGTTCTTCCAACGGGAATGCCGCTGACAATTGTTGGTGAGGTATGCCATATTTTGAGTGTTTCCATTCATGGATTGATCTCTGTACAGAGGAATAACGACGAGTTTAAATCTAATTTCTGCTGCTGCCATGTATAACAGGCTGTCAAGGACGACATTGGAGATTTCAGGATTCAAAAACCTGACAGGGGACCTTTCTATGTCTCTCCTAAATCACTCGATCAGCTCATTTCTAATTTGGGGAAATGGTCAAGGTCGCTCACTCTCCCCTCTCTTTTCTCGCTGAAAAACCGGCAATGAGCCAAACTGATCGATAAGAATCTAACTTACAGGTGGTACAAGTATGCCTCCATGGGTTTAACTGTTTTTGGTGTGTTTCTAATTACAAAGCATGTCCTTGATTCTGTTCTTGAAAGAATAAGACGGCAACAGTTACAAAAAAGGTACGTAAGTGTGATTACTAGAGCGGGTTTGTCTAACTCAATCAATATTATGTCCAAGCAAAATCAAGCAGTCAGTTGTTGTTGCAGAGTGCTTGATGCAGCAGCGAAGAGAGCAGAGCTAGAGAGTGAAGGTATCCATTGGTGAATCTTTTTTCTACATCTAAGTTGCACTGCTTTGACTAACAAACTTTTTTCTCATCAGGTTCAAATGCGACAAGTGATAGCGTCTCAGAATCTACAAAGAAAGAAGACACGGTTCCTGATCTGTGTGTGATCTGCCTAGAGCAGGACTACAACGCTGTGTTTGTCCCGTAAGCATTTCCTTCTGCTTCTTTGGCTGATCCTGTAATTCCAACTTTCTGAAAACCTTGTGTGTGGTTGATACACTCGCAGGTGTGGTCATATGTGCTGCTGCACCGCATGCTCCTCCCACTTAACCAGCTGTCCACTATGCCGGAGACGAATAGATCAGGTTGTTAAG
Organism: Biscutella laevigata subsp. laevigata; assembly: GCA_900406315.1. Classification (NCBI taxonomy): domain Eukaryota; kingdom Viridiplantae; phylum Streptophyta; class Magnoliopsida; order Brassicales; family Brassicaceae; genus Biscutella; species Biscutella laevigata. Next base: position 3,911 of record OVAU01000918.1, read on the forward strand.
ACATATCGTCACTGAACAACAAGTAAAAGCTCCAGAAGCATTCTCTACTGGAGTCTTGTCTGTAAATACCGCAAGATCAAAACGTTACAGTTCGTCTTTTGTTACATCTTAGTTATATAAAACGAACCTAAGGTGTTTGCTTATTCAATGAACATCATGCTGAAATTCAACAATGTTGAATATATGGTGAAATCAGGATTTTGGTTTGCAAGAACTTGGTTACGTATAAATCATCCGACATTACAGTTTTCTAAACTAAAAGATGATCAAAAAGTCTCTTTTGGGTGTTTTTTTTCCACAATATAAATTTCCTTTTTTGAAGAAGAAAGATGTCTCCAAGAATTCGAAAGGAACCACTTTCCACTTCTTACAAAATCAGTTTCATCATCTTTATAAATCACATAAGAAATAAACTCCAAATTCGTTCCCAAAAATCTTTTCATGTTGGAAACTGATTTTGTCAAAATGTAAAGCTGATGGAAATGATTATGAGTGAAATATGCAAGTGTAAAATATCAGAGACTATACAACTAAAATAGGAGGCAAAGAACATAAGCTATGTGAAGAGCATCGAATGAACCCGAGGATGCAAGTAAAACCTTAATTAGCAATGACCAATTTTGGAGAAGAGGCTTCAGTAGTGAACTATACTATATGCTAGTAAATCAAATTCAATATTTCTTAATTTTACTAAAATGTAATTTTGGTGTTGGTAAAAATAAAAAACACATTGAGATTGTAAAATGATACCATTTATTGTTATACTAATTCAATCATTATTCTATTTTCTACCATAATAGTTGTACATTGGTAATTCATAGACACGTCATGATTCTGTTCACAATTTGGTATATAGTATTTTGGTACCTTGTTTGACACGGATACATAGGGTTCTAGTGTCCATATCTAAAGCTGTTGAAAAAGGATTTTAGAAGGACTCTTTGTGTAATGGAGTATTGACAATTTTATCCAAACCAAATTCTACAAGAAAACAATCGGGTTTCTGACGGAATTTCGGATTGAATTAATCTGTTGGAAACTCCGACGACATTTCTGACGAAATTCTGATGAAATGGACGAATGCAAATTCCGACGGAAAGTCAACGGTTTAAGATTTTGAAACTCTAAATATGTAATTTGGATAATTCGAACTAAAATAAACATATTACAATACTAATCAACATGATTAACTGATATATATATTGTTAAAATATAGCTTAGATTTTATAAACTCCAAAGTATTAAACATCTTATATAACATAATGTTACTTGTGGAACAATTATATACATACATGTTTTCTTAAAGCATCCAAAGTTTTCACATTTTGATGTTATTTTATTGTTTTAGAGCATATATATCGCCAATTGTTTCATAAGTATAGGGTTTAAGGGTTTAAAACCACAAGTCGTCAAGAAATTCGTCGGAATTCCAAAAAAACCACGATCCGTGTGAAAATTTATTTTATGCGGCAAATTTCCGCGAAATTTTAATGTCTGTCGGAAGTTCGTCGGAATTTCCAACGGATTTCCGACGGACCGCAAGAAAACCACGATCCGCGTGAAAATTTATTTTATGCCGCAATTTTTCCGCGAAATTTTAATGTCCGCCGGAAATCCGTCACAGCAAGAAAACCACGATTCGTGTAAAAAAATATTTTATGCGAGACTTTTCATGCAATTTTTTGGCTTCTGACGGATTTTCGACGGATTATTCGGTCGAAATTTTCAATATAAAAAGGCTCATCCATTTTTCATTCTTCACAACTCAAAATTCTTAACTCTCTCTGAAAAACCTTCCATACCACCAATAATCTTTCTTATTCTTATTTTATTTTAATAAAAATTATATTATTTAAAATTTCCTCTATTAATTTAAATATATATATTTTTAAAAAACTAACATTTATTTATTTTATTTTAAATTTTATATTATTTTGTTTAAATTTTAATTTTAGATTCTTTTTTTAATTCTTATTTTAATTTTAATTTATTTAAAAATTTTATATTACTTAAAGTTTTCTTTTTAAGAAATAAAAGAAAAATAAATAAATAATTTTATTTTTTTAATCCGAAAACAAATTTTTGACGAGTTTTCGATGGATATGACTTTCGGTTCTACGTCGTCGGAAAATGACGAACCGTCGGATATCCGTTGGAATTTCCGACGACTTAAATTCGTCGGATTTGTTTCCGACGAAAATTTCCGTAAATATTTCCGACGACGTAGAACCGACAACCCATCTCCGTCGGAAATCACCCTTTTTTTCTTGTAATCACAATTTTTTAATTTCTTAAGAGATAGATCAATATCTCTACCCATAGAAATAGATTTTACTATTTTCCAAATCATTTGTAAGGTAAAAAACATGTATCGAATTATGTGATTTGTAATCTCCTTGTATTCAAATTCTGACATTTGGTTTTTAAAAATGTTATTCAAAAAATTAACACACTGGAAAATAAAGGTTTTTATTAAACCTTTATTAAAAATAATAATAGATATTTAATTAACATATGTGTTAAAATTAAAAATCACTTGAGATGAGATAGAGAGATAAAGGGAATAGCATTTAATTCGATCGTTATTCTCTTTTCTACTGTAAGATGAATTTCATGATACTTGTGACCAAATGTCTACGTTTCTCTTAACAACTTGGTAGATGCATTGAATACTGGAAGTTTTTAGTGCCTTTATATACACTCATTACATCAAAATCAAGAACATAATTACAAAACCATACTTACATATCACACCATCTCTTCATCAACAATTTAGAACAGTACTCGTTACAAGCCAAACTGAAACAAAAAAAAAAAAAAAAAAAAAAAACCGTAAACAAGCTCATAAACAAATTAGCGTGAGTTTCTATGCATTATTTAATTTAAAATGAAGAAGGAAAAGAAGAAGATAAAGCCGATGATCCCAAGTTCATTGCTTCTGAATCTTGAGATGAACCTTCCACGTTGTCCCAGAAGAAAAAATTCGAACATTGTTGTGAATCTACCCATTGATCATAGCTTAGATCTTGCCTCTTTAAACATTCAAACGACATTTCTCCATCTTGAACATTGCTATTCTCATTTGGGACGATGATGTTATCGACTGGTACTGCTAGATTATTATAATTCAAAACCGTATAATCCATATTGGTAGAGTTGTTAAAAGCCATTGTAGGAACTTGATCAAATGGTTCTTGTTGATGAGGAAGATTCATATCCCATTCTTCTGTTGTAATCGTTAGAAACTCTTGTTCGCATAAGTTTCCTGATCTTCCTCCTCCTCTGACATGATCATTGTTCTTGTTCGGAGAGAACATTCCTTCTAGGACAGGAAGTGTTGTGACGTCTACCATACAAAGAGGAGGTTTATGAGAGAACTGAGTTTCTTGAATCTTGATATTAGTAAGTTCTTGATCATTGAAGAAGTTTAAATGGTTAGGTGAATCTGTGAAACCGTCAAAATGGAGGTTATCGATAGTCGAAGAGAGTACTGCAGTGGCGGTAGATGGAGCGGTTGCGTTCATAGTCACAGTTGTGATTGACGACGGTTGATTAATGCGATTGTAATGGTGGTGAGGTTTACGTATCTTTTTCTTGATCCATGAATTCCAATAGTTTTTTATTTCGTTATCAGTTCTTCCTGGTAAATGACTCGCAATATGAGCCCACCTGCAAAAACATGTATATTATTACGTTTTGAGAATGTTCGATTAGGTTACTTGAAGTACACTACTTTATAGCTCGAACAAATAGACAAAAGTACAATGAGTTGGATGAAACTATACGTTAAAGATTCTTTGTTCATGGACCGCATAGGCTAGTTGTTGCTTCGGCCAAATTAAACATATTAATAATATAATCTCTTTGGTCCTCTGAGATTTTTTTTTTTGTTTCATTTTAACTGATGTTTTTCGATTTTCAATACAAAAATTTAAAACTAAAAACCAATTATATTATGCAGTATGATTTTTGACTGACTAAAATAGATGAAGTTAATGGTGTTTTTCTGAAAAAAGATAAATTAAATGATGTTTTTGTGTTTTATTAACCAACGTAGAAAACCTTTAAACATCAAATAATAAAGAACATAAGGAGTAATATATAGATAAATATACATATTTTTTATTGTCAATAAGCATAGATCCAGATGTCGGTGTATTAGTCAAACTGTCAATAAATGAAAAGAGCAAATACGTTCTCAAAGACTTGAAACTCAGACCAGGTTAGTGCTACCAAATGTTTTACCATTGGACTAACGTAAATTATTATATAAATAAATATCCATATAATAACACGAAAATTGAATATAACTATAAAATGTACTTAGCATAGCATCGCTCCCAAACCTAAGAAACTTGTTACAGAAAATGGTATAAATATTCAAAAACTAATAATACTATACATAAAAATACAATAAATTGAATTGAAATATGTATCTATAAATAGAAATTTAGGTTAAGTACAAGTAAAAATAGAAACCTGTTTCCGACAACTCCATGAAGACTTATGATCAGTTTCTCTTCTTCAGGAGAGAATCTTCCTCTTCTGATATCAGGTCGAAGATAATTTATCCATCTCAATCTACAACTTTTTCCACATCTTTGAAGCCCTGAATTATATCAATCCAAAATGCATTGTAAGATTGAACTGATCAATTTAGAAGTTAATTAGCTAAAGTAATGATATAAGTACCAGCTTTTTCAGGGACTTCACTCCAACAACCATAGCCATGAGTTGTGATATATCTAATAAGCTTCTCATCTTCTTCTGGTGACCAAAGCCCTCTCTTCACCTTTTGCTGGTTACAGCATGAGTGATGACCCATGATTAACTTAATACAAACTAATTAATCACAATAATTATCTTAACTTAGTTTTAAAATGTATATATAACCCTTTACTGATCTCTTTCTTTGTGTTTGTTCTTTGCTCTTGAGGGTTTGTTGCATATAAAAGAGAGAAGAAGAAGAATAAGGAAATGAAGAGTTTTAAAAAGGGGAGACAAAGGTCGGGTCGGGTACTTGGGTCACAAGGGTGGGGCCTGAGATACTTCTTTCATCGATCTAACCTTAAAACGACGTCTCATCAACTTTCTATTTTCATGTGTTATTAGTATTACTCGTTGTACGTAGAAACAGATTTTGATTGTAGTATTATTACGTTAAGCACTTTTCACGTTTATGTTTTTTTTTCTTCGCGTACCCTTCTGTCTCCCGCCAAAGTTTTTGCCTCTTTTGAAACAAAAAACACGAATTGTTTTAGTTTAGGAAGAAAACTTATTATTTTTTTTATTTTTTTTGTCAGCAGAAATGAAGTTAAGTGATTCTACAACTAGAAGAGTTTTGGTGCTTCCTTTTCCATATAGTAGAGGCCTTGAGTATTTCTCCGTGCCATTCTAGCCAATTCGTCCGCCGTCAAATTATTGAGGCGTGCGATCCATGAGAACTTGATTGTCTCAAACGAAAGCTTCATTCTGCTCAGCTCCTCCATTGTGGTCGAGAATTTTGGCCATGCATCCGGTTTCTCGATCATGTCCAGGAGTTCCTTGATGTCCGTGGTGAAGTTTACCCGCCGTCGTCCTTGCTCTATCATCAGTCATCGCCCACATCAATGCTTCCATTTCCGTATGTAATGGTGTATGTTGCTTCTCAATGTTCTTGGCGCCCCTGAGGTCCTCGTTCCCTTCTATGTCATGACAGTTCCAGCCAATCCCGGGCCCATCATCCAGTGATATCCATGAACCCTCCGTATAACACAGATATCCGACCTCGTCCACCCCATTGAACACATGCGGTTCGTGTATATCCGACCCATTGTCTCGAGCCTCCCGTCATTCCTCTGCGTAGTTGATAGCTTGGGTGACTAGCCACCGTGGATCCAGTGTTTTGTTGGAGTATATCATTCCATTTCGACTCTTCCATATGTACCAACATATCCAAGGGAAGATGCTTACATCGAAATCCTTTGGTACTCTCCAGAAAAGGTGGTCCATATTGTAGAAAAGAGATCCGCTCATAGTTTCTCTCGGGTTCATCGGGACATGTGCCACTGTCCAGGCTTGTCTCGCTGAGGGCACTCGAACAACACATGGTTTACATCCTCATGTTCCGCTCCACACAATTGGCAATGCTCCTCACACATAACCCCGCGAGTTCTGAGTTGCGAGTTGACTGTAATGCTCCCAGTCAGGGCCTGCCAAAGGAAATGCTTCAGCTTTGGGGGGCATTTTAGCTTCCAAATGAAGGCTAGCAACGCATTGCTGGTTGGTCCGTATCTCTTATCCGGACTGCCTCCATTTCCTCCTCATCCAAGAAATATGTCATTAGTGGGTAATTCCACGTTGATGTTCCCGCGTTAACTAGGTGATTAACTCGGAGCGAAGTATACAAGAGAGATCCATTGCTCCGTGCGGACCTCGGGCATTCAGTTGGGATCCATGGGTCATTCCATACTGAGATAGAATACCCAAACCCCACCCTCTTAATAAGCCCTAAACTAACCAGAGGTCGCGCTGAGATTATACTTCGCCATCCGTAAGATGGTGAAGTATAGCGAGACTGACTAAGGAGATTTCCGTCCCTAAAATATCTGCCTCTAAAAACCCTGAAGAGGAAAAAAACTTATTTAATAACTCGATAATATGATTCAGTAGATACCGTGCGATTCATGTGTTCCATGAACACCGAGCTTTGCTTGAGGCTGGGATGGGCGAATCTATCTTCTAGCATAGTGGGTCACATGATCCACCCAAAATTCATAGATAATCTAAATTTGTGTATAAAAGTATTAAAAATCGACTAACATACTTGATAAATTTATCCCAGTGAATTACATTCCAACCATGATTCGTGTTTTTTTACTTAATTTTTACTTTATTTTGTGTATTACTTTTTTGATCTATCCAAAAATTATTCATAGATCTGTCTTTAGCAACGAGCCATGAGATACGACTAATCTCGGGTCAAAGGAAGTTAAGCGAATACTCCTAAAATGACTGAAATAAATATGACTTGATTACGCACAACAGGTAGATCGAACTCATATCCTTATTTGTTCACAATCATTTGACCACAAACGTTAGGACGTCATTTAGGTTTTACAATAACAATATATAAATTGGTAGTAAGGTTTGCATGTTTGTGTGAATATTTATAAGAGTATTTAAGACATTTATAAAATATTTTTGTATTGGTAACTTGTAAAGATAGTCATGTAATACTCTGAAATAAGATATTTGTAATCGTATATGTCACATCGGATTTGTTCTTTTTGACGGCATGACTTTTGTCGTTCTAAGTTCAAACAAAATGATAATTCTTTATTAAATGATATCGCATGTTTTGTTTATGCCACATTCCAATTGTATATATGAATGAAAGTGTTATTACGTAATATTTTGTTTACGGCAACATATTATTAGTTTAGTTTTTGGTATTTGTTATTCAAAAGATCAAATAAGTAATTAAATATCTTGCATCGTACTTTTAACCTCCACAAGTTTCTTGTAATAAAAGCATCCACGAATGAAATCATCAATCGTCATTAAATAGACATTTTAGTTTACAATATAAATACTATTCATAATTAGAGAATATACGTACATTCCGAATTAATCATATACATTTTTTTTTTTTTTTGTTAACTAGGAGGTTCCGGACTGGGCCTTCGGCCCAACCCGTAGTCCCCCTAGGCCCGTGAGAATAGGATTACTCCTGGCAGGTTAAAGACTCACTCCCACCGAGAATCAAACCCGGGTGGCGGAGGTTGCAGCTGCAACTCCTTTACCACCTGGGCCAACTGATCGTTGGTGAATTAATCACACATGCATGGTATATTATGATCTTTGATTAATTAAACATCCGTTTATACAACAAGTGACGTTAGCCCAGTGGTAAAACACATGACATCACTGTTATCAGGTTGGGGCTTCGAGTCCCCGTGAGAGCATTTGTTCCTCTCATTTATTAGAGTTTGGGTTAGTGGACTGACCCATTTGTGGCCCACAAAGTTGACAAAAAAACATCTGTTTATACAAAAAGGTTCAAAACCCTCGATCGCCATACATCAATATTGAAATTCTATATATATTCAAGATATTTGTATCTAACAATAAAACTAGTATTATCGACATTCATGCAACAATATTAAGATGTATGAGTTTCCAATTTAGAATTAATTGGCAAAGAGTGGATTGATCCATATCACTTATATATTATTCATGTTTTCGATGTGAGATATTCTCTACACGCCCCCTTGAAATAATGGTCCGTCTAGCTATTAATCTCGATAATATCTCATTTTATGATCAATTTCGGGTTAGATTGGTCGGACTACCATCAAGCCGAACTGATTTCGGATCATATTGATTGGACCAAGTATGAGCCGCCTAATCAATTTCAGTTTAGTGAGGCAATATGTGGATATGCTTTGATACCATATTAAAATCTATAAATTTTCAACTCAAACATAATTGATAATAAATGAATTGACTCATATCACTTATATATTATTCAGGTTTCTTCATCTTTCCGATGTGGGATAATCTCCCCCGACAACATATAGTATGGTGATCAAACCAATGTACGTAGATGAAATAGATGTAAAAGTGGGACCGTTGGATTGAAGCAAATCAATTACCAAACATAGATGTTAATTCGATCGAATAGAAAGCTGACTTTTGCTTCTACATATCGCAATCTTTTTCTCAGGTAGTTTTCGACCGCTCAATGAATTAGAGTTATAGTATGTATAATGGAAAAAAACGTTGAGATAGCCAAATTCAAAAATGAAAAATAAAACTTTCATAGTTAAAATTTGCAAACATTCTACTACCCTAGAAGTTAGTTAATGCATTCTAGTGATAATATATAAATTTCCGAAACGTAATACATAGAAAACCCTAAATTTAATGATAATTAATAAATATATGTTTAGTTTTCAATGATTGAAATCATTAAGGGCTTACCTTTAAGGGGGAGCAATAGAATGGCTGTTTAATCATTTGTTAGTTTGGGTCCACACTGACGTTTGTTTAATCATATATTTAAAAGTAAATAAATAAAGGTAATGTTTTCTGGTGATTAATTAGTGATACCAATGAAACAACTGTGTTACTTAATTAAGAATTAAGAAACAAGCCTTTTGAAGAGATGGTTGTTCGACTAAATTGATAATCATTGAGATGTTTCTACCATTCATTTTAATCCTCCTTCCTTTTAAAAATCACACTCCTTTTTAAACAACTCAACACAAATTTTCGACGTTGATATCTATTAAAGTTATGAGTATAAAGGTTTGAGTATTCTCCAGCATAAGGCGTATCCACATGTTATAAGACGTATCCATAAAATCATCAAGTGTGTTCGTGTATACTCCAGTATTCCAACAACTTTTTTTAAAAAGAGAAAGACTCTTCATCTTCCCCAACGGATCTTTCTTGGTTTTGATGTTAATTTACTCTCTTTTCATTCATTGAGTTGTATTCTATAAATCTGGAGAAGTTATCATTAATGAAAGTAACTTGGGTTTTCTCTCCTATCTCTCTTTTGGCCTTTCATGGCTTATCTCTACTTCTTCTTCATTCTTGTATCATTCTCACAAATTCTCTCATGAATACTCATAAATCTTTCACGGTATCAGAGCAATAAGCTCTTTATTCTCATTCTGCATCTATTCTCTTTCTCATTCTCTATTTCTTTTGTGTTATATTCTCTGTTCAAGTTTATGTTCTCTCTTCTAAAATCTGTTCTAAAGCTTTCAAACCGAAATCATGGAGGGATCTAAGTTTTTCTCTGCTCCTGTCACCCTTAAAGGTCCTAATTACCTCATTTGGTCAAGAACCATGAAGATTGCTCTAAGTGGAAGAGGTCTTGAGAATCACATTCTCATGAACAAAGCTCCCCACAAGAACTCTGATGGTGAAACCGAAGAGAAGGACAAGGAAAAAGGAGATGGCAAGAGTGATGAAGAGAAATGGCAGCAAGAAAACCAACTTGTTCTCGAAATTATTCAAGGATCTCTTGACTTACCTCTCAAAACAGTCTTTGGAAACACCTCAAATCTGAGTCGAATCTATGAAGTCAAGAAGAGTATAAGTGACTTGAGTCAAGAAGACATGGAATTTACCAAACACTTCGGCAAGTTCAGGGCCTTGTGGGCTGAGTTTGAGATGCTAAGGCCAAGTACACTTGACACCACTGTCCTAAATGAACGAAGGGAACAAGACAAGATTTTTGGTCTTCTCTTGACACTAAACAGTAGCTATGGAGATGTCATCAAGCACATCTTGAGAGAAAGTACTCTTCCCACTCTTGATGAAGTATGTGCTGAAATACAAAGAGAACGAGGCTCAAACAAGTTGTTGGGAGATAACAAAGACTTTGTAACTGTCAACAAGAGTGTATACAAACCCGAGGATAAGAAGAACATGACTTATAAGTTTGATGAAAAGAGGAATCTAACTTGTGAGCATTGCAAGAAGAAGGGCCACACCAAAGACAAGTGTTGGCTCCTACATCCTCATCTCAAACCAAGCAAGTTCATCAAAGATCCGAAGGCTCATTAAACACAAGAAGCAACAGACTCTCAATCTGGACCATCAAGCACAAACCAACCGCAAGGAGAGACCTCTAAAGCTCTCGTGCCATACACAGATGAGTATGTGAAGAAATCTGACCTTGAATCACTCATCAAGGCCTTGAGAGAGGCCTCCATGTCTGGTAACGAGTGTGGTATTTCTTTAAGTGCTTTGAATAACTCGGTTAGGCATGGTAGACCTCTTATAGTTGATTCTGGTGCTTCACATCTCATGATTAACAATCTGGAATTAATTGATGATTTAAAACCTGCCTTAGGACATGTTATGATTGCAAATGGTGATCGAATACCCATCAAAGGAATATGTAACCTTAGACTTTTTGATAAGGAAACTAAAGCTTTTGATATGCCTTCTTTTACATCCAACTTGCTATCGCTTAAGAAGATCACTTCTGATTTGAATTGTAAGGTTATTTTCAGTTCTAATGATGTGGTATTTCAGGATATTAAGACTCATGAGACACTTGGTAAGGGAAACACAAAGGATGGCTTGTATATGCTTCAAGACATCAACAAAAGCTCTTATATATCTTCTTTTTTTGCATCTTCTTATGCTCCTTCATCTAGTGCTTTGTGGTATGCTATACTAGGACACCCTCATGCTCGTGCTCTAGAATTAATGTTACCTCGTATGTCGTTTCAATCTAGTAAATGTGAAGCTTGTATTCTTGGTAAACATTGTAGAACTATTTTTCCCGAATCCACTACTATCTACAAGCATTGTTTTGATCTTATTCATTATGATGTGTGGACCTCACCATGTATCTCTAGGGAAAATCAGAAATACTTTGTCACATTCATAGATGAAAAATCGAAATATACGTGGATAACTCTTTTACCATCTAAAGATAGGGTATTAAAAGCTTTCATAAACTTTCAAACTTATGTATCCAATCAATTCAATGCTACGATCAAAAATCTCAGATCATATAATGGAGGGGAATACACAAGTCAAGCATTCAAACAACATCTTGCAAAGCATGAGATTATGCATCAAACAAGCTGCCCACACACTCCACAACAAAATGGTGTGGCTAAACGCAAAAATAGGCACCTTATGGAGGTTGCAAGGTCTATGATGTTCCATACCAATGTTCCTAAGAAGTTTTGGGCATATGCAGTTGTTTAAACATGTTATCTAATCAATAGGATTCCAACTAAAATCCTAGATGATGCATCATCGTTTGAGGTATTAAACCAAACCAAACCATCCATTAACCACTTACGTGTGTTTGGATGTGTGTATTTTGTTCTTATTCCAGGAGGTCAAAGGCACAAGCTTGAAGCTAAAAGTGTCAAGGCCATGTTTATTGAGTACTCTTCTGCTCAAAAGGGCTATAAGTGTTATGTTCCAGAAACAAGAAGGGTGTTGGTATCAAGGGATGTCAAGTTTATTGAAGGGAAAGGGTTATACGAAGAAAATAATTGGGAAAGCATTAAAGACTTGTCTCATTCAGCTTCAGATAGAGCTCAAACCCTCAAACACTTGCTGGAAAGTCTTGATATCACCTATCAAAAGGAAGGAAATACCACAAGTTCACAATCAGCTCAAGAAGAACGAGAGATTGAAGAAACTCAGAATCAAACTCAAGAGGATATCCACCATGATCATGAGGGGGGAATGTATGAAGAACTGAATCAACTTAATGGCACAATTGATACAAATCCGGACCAGATTCATCAGCAAGAAGAAGAAGTTCATGCACAAGCTGATCAGATTCATCAAATTCATGATCAAGGTGAAATCCAAGATGTCTAACAAACAGAACCTATTTTTAGAAGAAGCACAAGGGTGAAGTATCCAAGTCAGTGGAAAAAACAATAGTGTTTACTACAACAACAAGACAGCAGCTCATCCAATTCAAAAGGTTTGCAAGATGGATCAGTTTCCACTTGAGCATCAAGTCTTTGTGGGAAAGCTAGAAGAAGAATGGATACCAGATTCTTATGAAGAAGCTATTCAGCACAAAGAGTGGAAAGATGCTATCAATGAAGAACTGAAATCCATGGAAGAAAAGAAGACATGGAATGAAGTAGAACTGCCTAAAAAAAAGAAAGTTGTGGAGATAAGGTGGTTGTTTACAATAAAGTACAAGAGTAATGGTGACAAAGAGAGGAACAAGGCCAGATTGGTTGCAAGAGGATTCACCCAAACATATGGAGAAAACTACTTGGATACATTTGCACCTATTGCTAAGCTACACATTGTGAGAGTAATCCTATTATTGGCTACTGATGTGTCTGGTTTTTAGGGATTTTTAGTCTCATATTCTTATGGGATTTTAATCCCCTTTTGAGTTATTAATGTGCTTTTGGAAATTTTCATCTTCTTTCAGGGTTTCACAGGTCTGAAGAAGGTATCTGGTAATAAGAGCCATTTTGAGATATTTGGAGTTGCAGAATTATGCAGAAGCTCCAGAAGTTTGATAGTAGATGGAAGGCTTCCCGATATTGGATTGAAGTGAAATTTGGACACGATATTGGCACATGAGTTAGCCTTCTTTTGGTGGTGGTTTGAGGTCATTCTGAGCATTGGTTC
>OVAU01000919.1:0-17044 GCA_900406315.1 Biscutella laevigata subsp. laevigata
TTTTTTAGATTTATCTAGAGAAAAAATTATATAATTTTTTTTATCTCTAATTAAACTTTGTTAGATTTATTTTGATAAAATCTCCAATTATCAATTTAAATTATATTTATTTCAATTTTATCTGAAGTTTTTAGTTTTATTCTTTAAATTANTCTTTAAATTACTTTTTCGAATGACATATAATATAGTTTTTAATGATATTAGTTTATACTCATAAAAGTGATTCTAAAATAATATTGTAGATCTTGTATATACCAAAAATTATATTTGAGTGATTTTAATTATACTATGTATTGGATAAAAATTTGTTTATCTTGTATTTTTTTCATAATAGATATGTGTTGAAAAAAATAGATATGTATAATTTTGGATATACTTAATTATATTTCGATTTAGGTGTATGTTAAAAATATTAATATATATGAGAAGATAAAATTATGTAGAGCATAATTATCAGATACTAAAATTTATATTTAAATTATAGTAATTATACAATATACTATACAAGAAATATAAATTGATATTGTGAAATTTATAAATATAAATTAGGATCTTATTGAAAAAGATAAATCTAATATTAAAATAATTTGATTTTTTTAAATTCGTTTTTAAATTAAAAATATATTTAAAATTAGTTTTGAAATAAGATATTGTGAGAAAATATTTAATTTTCAATAAAAGAATTATACATATGTTTCTAGTTTTACCCTTAATGGAAATTACATAGATTTCCAATTTTATCCTTAAAGAATTTTTTTTTGTTCTTCAAATTATTTTTCTCTAATGACATATTATGTAATATTTTAATGATTTAAAGATTATTTTCTTAAAAATAATTATGAAATAATACTACAGGGATAGATTTGGTCAAACTTTTTATTGGTATGAAATTGTTAGTTAATAAGTTGTTTCTACTTTTTTATTACTTTTTTTATCAGCCATCAATATTCTGAATTTTCTATTTATTTATACATTAGAAATAAAATGCTTTGCTTGATCTTTTCAGTACAAATTCCTTATATAAATACTTTTCAGTAAATAAATGAGAATCACTCGGTCTAATTTCCAATTTCTGCAATATCTCTAAATAGAAGCTAATTCCAATTTCTTTATAAAAAAATCAACAAGAAGACTTTACTTATAAAACGTATTTTTTTTCTATTTTAACAATAAGACAGGACTAAAAATAAACAGTAAAATGAGAAAGTTGTCGTCCATTCTCTGACCATAATATCCCTAAAAATAGTAATTACTCCTAATTTCACAAATAAAACAAAAAGTAAACAAAAAAAAAAAACTAAATTCGAACTGCAAAACCCTAAAACAAACTTAAAAATGAAAAATTAACGGGGGAAAAAGGTTTCTCAAAAAAAAAAAAAATGTATCATCCTAACAAATTTTATCCACAATCTTTCCGATCACCATCACCAGACTGAAACTGCTTCCTCATCTCTACAATCTTCCGATGAGAATTCGAATGTAATTCCGCCGAAAAAGTTGGACTATTAGCCGGGCGATACTCTGGAACAAGTCTTCCTGACTTATACCTCACGCCACACGCATTACACAGAGTTTTCGGACCTGATGGTCCCGCCCTCCATTGTGGCGTCTTCTCCGCTCCACAGTGTTGACACTTCCTTCCCATAACCGTAGCTGTCGACGGAACCTTTCTCTTTTGTAATCCTTCTCCTTGTTCATTCCCCGTCCAAAGAACACCTAAATCACGACGTCCAGTGCGAAGACGCTTGCTCCTCGCCTTAACCGGAAAGTTGAAACCAACGCAGCAGTTCATTATAGTGGTGGTGGTCGCCGTAAGGGTTCCGTTACTTCCGCCGCTGCTATTTGAAGTTGTTGTATTCGTTGTCGTTGTTGAGCTATTGCTATTGCTACTCGTCTCTAAAATCGAAATCAGACTCAACTGTTTCGTCTCAGTCACTTCTTCCCCCTCCAGCGGGAAATCTTCCGACGGTAAGACGCCGACGAATGTTTCAATCACTGGAAAAGCATCTTTGTTTGAAATCCATTCCAAATCCTCTTCCTCAACCAATCCCTACAAATTAAAATTCAACAAAAAATTAGACCAATTGAACTCGTTAACTCGACTGAGTTGACTCCTACATAACGCCGTTAATCAAGGAATGAAGATAATGGGAGTGGGTGAACAGAAACGAAAGGGTAATTCTGTCATTTCATTATTATCCCGATAAATTAAAAATAATTGAGGAGAATCGAATAATTTATAATTTAAAAAAAAAAAAATGGTTGAAATTTATTGTGGTAGCTCACCATCATGTGAGAAACAGCTCACGAAACAATGACCCCCAAAGAGATGTGAAATCTCGTAAACACCCTCCAACAAACCCACAAAGTATCTAATAAAAAAGCTCAAGACAAGGGTTTTTTCGTCTTTTCACTACAATACGAACCGGCAAACGTCCCCACATGACGCGCACGTTTTAAAACTCCAATAAAGGAAAACGCGTATTTTCCCCCGACTTTTTACCCGGCTGAGTCAACAACAAAAACCGCCGTGACTCGATTACCCAAGATGGCGAGTCAACTCGGCCGAGTCCAATTTCCGAAACCCTAAAGTAGAGGGGGTGATTCTTTTTTTTTTGTAAGACTTACAGGGTCGTCGGTATTTAAAAGACCGAAGGATTTCGTTTGCCGTGATCCTGTTAGCCGGCGAGTTATATTCTTCCGCGGTCGTATATCCTCTCCTTCTCCTTCGACTCGTTCATCGTCTTCTTCTACTTCTAATTCGGAGAAGTTGAAAATATCATCCATGAATTCATCCATTTCCTTTAGTCGTATAAGTACAAAAAAGATAACGCTTATCTGAGAATGAGTTTTGAAGAAGAAGAAGAGAGAGAAAAATGTTGAATAAAAAGACAGTGTTTTCAATCTTTCTCTCTCTCTCCAAATATCACAATAAAACGTTTAGGGTTTTCTTTTTCTTTTATTTAAAAATTAATTTTCAAGAGGAGAAAGAAATACTTTTTATTAAAAATAATTAATTATTTTCTTTACTGATTAAAATTTTGGTTGGAAGTGGGGAAGGGGATGACACCAAAATGAATTTTCTGCCTTTTTTTCTCTCTCTTTTAAATTCAACTTTCCTTATAACGTAAACTGGCGTCACAATCCACTACTACGCGGTTCACACTACATCTAAAATAGTAATCAACATCAACGGTCACCATTGTATACTCATTAGTCGTCGTTTTTGTATGTGGGGCCCAGAAAATGGAAGGAGAAGATCGACCGTACTTATGATCTAATATTAGTCTTCTTTCGTTAGATTTGCGTATTTATTAATTTTCTAAAATAAAACAAATTATGTACTATAATGGCATTCACGTGATTAATGAGAAAGTAGAAGGGTGATAATATAATTTAAGTGACTAAACTGGTGATGTATAACAAACCAATAAGATTTCGAGAGAGAAAATGTTGGACGAATGATAATGAAACACGTGTTTTACTTTTTTGACTTTTATAACGCCACCGGAAGTTGCAGGGGGTAGATTGGATTATACGCACCACACTATGATGTTATTAATTTTAAAGCAAAAGTGATTTCATTACATGAATAATTTATGCTGTAATTGTAACAATTACGCCATTATGGTTTAAATCAAGATTCGAAGTAATCAAATCTTTTAAATTTTATTACAACTTTGGATATATTGTTAATTTTTTTTACTTTGTCATTATAATAAGTAAAAGATCCGATTTGAATACATTTTGTTCTCTTAAAGCAATCTTTGAAAATATCCATGACTTCTTTGTTTGTCTCCTTGTACAAAATTGGATATAATTAGCCCAGTTTAGGTTTCGTAAGGAAATAATATCTTAGATTCTAAAGTTAGAAACCTACAACACTCCCTTTAATGGTCAACACAAACTTGGAATGTAACGATTCGTTCCAGACGAGAATTTTGGGTTAAACGGTGTAGTTTCACTGCATCTTACGAAAATAACCCACATCCCATTTATTTCAGTCCACGGTTTATGGAGACATGAGTTTGAAAGTCTTTATACTCACATTTTCTAAAATCATATTTGCACTCTGGAACACTTTCAATACTTTTTTCATTCTATGATATTTTCAATATTTTTTTGATTATTTTGTCAGTCATATAAAGACTACATGATCGGTTAGGTGACTTGTGGTTAGAGTTTTAGGGTTATGAAAAATTATTGGACGAGTTAACCACAATTCAATATTTTTTTGGGCGAGTTAGTCATAATTTGTTATTGTTTCATTTGTTAACTGTTGAAACCGACGCAGGTGCAAAATGATAAGAAAAATATTGAAAGTATCGTAAAAAAAAGTATTGAAAGTGTTATAGAATGTAATTAAAATATTAAAACTGTTCTACAATAAATATCATCATTATTTTGGCTAATAAGCCTGAATTTGTTTCTATGTATAAATGATGGAGTCAAACGCTCAATCTAAAAAGATCTAAATGCTTCACAGCAATGATATTTTTCGATGATAATTGTTTTTATTTTTATAGATGCATCTTGATGATGTATTTAAATGCATTTACATCAGTTAGTATATTTTATATACGTCTCGATGTATATTGTTTTAACAATATCTTTCTATTTAAAATTACAGTTAAATTAAATTATCATAATATTAATCTTAAGATTTATAAATTTCTTGTATTTTTTTCAGAAAATATGACTTTGTGTTTTTGGGATATACATGATATGTGTTTTTTAATGATTCTTTATAATCAAGAAAAATTCTGATTTTGCGTTTTCTGGAAAAATATATAATTCCGTTTTTTTCTAAAAAATATTACGTGTTTTAAAAAAAAAAATGTGATTCTTTGTTTTTATGGAAAAAGTTGATTTCATGTTTTTTTCTAGAAAAATGTGATTATATAGTTTTCTTAGAAAATGTAATTATGTGTTTCTAAAAAAAAACTGATCTAATATTTTTTTTCTGGAAATAAAACGTGATTTAATGTTTCATGGAAATAAAATGTGATTTCGTATTTTTCTAGAGAACAAGATATCATATTTTTTATGGAGAAAAAACGTGATTGTGTATTTTTCCGTTAAAAAATGATTCCATCTTTTTAAAAATAAATGTGATTATGTGTTTTTTTTTTAAACATTATTTCATGTTTAAAAAAAAAAGTGACGTTAGTCCAGTAGTAAAACAAATGACATCATTGTGACCAGGTCGGGGCTTCGAGTCCCCGTGAGAGCATTTGCTCCTCTCATTTATGAGAGTTTGAGTTAGTGGATTGAGCCATTTGTGGTGCACAAAAGTTTTATTTCATGTTTCTAAACTCATATACAGAATTCAAAACTCTATATTTTTTCTAAGTTTCAAAACTAATCAAAATGGAACATCTAAATTGACATCTCAATGGAACATCTGCATAATTCGTTTATTTACAATAAAAGAACATCAAGTTTCAAAGCTAATTAAAATGGAACATCTAGATAGACATCTCCATGAAACATCTGAATAATTCGTTTATTTATATTAAACTAACATCAAGTTTCAAAACTAATCAAAATGGAACATCTAGATAGACATCTCAATAGACATCTCAATGAAATATTTGATAGACATCAAGTTTCAAAGCTAATTAAAATGGAACATCTAGATAGACATCTCCATGAAACATCTGAATAATTCGTTTATTTATATTAAACTAACATCAAGTTTCAAAACTAATCAAAATGGAACATCTAGATAGACATCTCAATAGACATCTCAATGAAATATTTGAATAATTCGTTTATTTACATTAAACGAACATCAATTTACATTTTCGTTCAAATGCCATCTCGATGAATAAACAAACATATATTCTATTCTTGAACAATGTCTTCATGTGTATGGTTTATTATTTTGAGGTTGATCCAGAGTATTTCAAGATTCATAGTCTGACATTTGTTTTCTCTCTATTTTTCATATCCGTGGTAAAAGTTTTAGATAGATAGAAGGATTTTTACACAAGTCAGAAAAGAGGAAAAAAACACAAAGTTGGCGGTTGAAATGCAACCCCGAGAACTAAACCGACGAATACATAGAAAACCTCGGAAACCAAAAAAGACTATGGAGGAAACGACCTGAAAACAGACACTTATAGCTGTCAACTGAGACGAGGTATGAAAAGGTGAAGACGAAGGCTAAAAAGATCCACACAAATGCTGTTTTATTGAAAGATCCATGAACGCCTAAAACTAGTAGAATATCTTCCACCCGAACTAGCTAGTTAATCTACGATTAATAGTAAACGTAACATAAACTCTGGAAACTTCGAAGGATTTAACATGTTTTTACCCGAGATTTGTTTCCATGGCACAAATAGAACTTAGCTTGGAACGCAGACCCGGTTGGAGCACGGAGAAAAGCCCTTTCCACAACTAATATGCCCCTATACCCAAACGAAAGTTAAGCCCAAAAGCGATCATAAACTAACGTTGAATACTCGTCGAACAACCGAACATAAACACAATGGACGAGTCTAAAAACAGGCTGTAAATCGAACCGATAACCTAAACCGACTACAAAACCGGACTCTCGCGATCCCAGCCAGAACCAGCCTCAAACATAAGTGGTTCCACTTCCACCCAAACCAACCCAACAAAACCGTCGTGACCCTCCGATGAAACCTGCCAAGAGAAACCACATCCTGTCTCCCGAGCTCCAAAAGAAGCTAGAAGACGAGCAAAAGAGGATAGACAAAGGAGGAGTCGAACGAATCCATACTAGAACTACAAAAGTGGAACTAACCGAAACCAAGAAGAAACGCGATGCCTCATACAAACACAAAATCGTCTCCATAGACGATAGAACCAAATCGAGAAGGAGAATGAAAAACGTTGTCAGAACCACAAAAACGCGACAGTGCAGGAGAAATGAGTTGAGAAAGAGTCGACGGCGAAACAAACGAAACCAAGCCAGAAAGCCATAATCGACGTGATTGCGACCATTAGGATCCAAATTCTCTTCTCACAGAGTCTAGACGATCACACCAGAAATATACCAAAACGATCAAGAAACTCGCAGAAAAACAAACTTTTTAACACAAAAGAAGAAAAGAAACGAAGCTACATGTGTCTCCTCTCACCAATGACGTCGAAGTCACCAGCGAAAGAGGAAGAAACATACAGATCGGAACGGTAAGTAATGTTTACTCAATAGGAGACGCCCGCAAGAAAAAATGAGTTTATTATTGAGATTATATCATTGTGGTTTCTTATGAACATATGGCCAAATATTTTTGTGACTCAAACGTTAAATAAAGTACATTCTTCTGCATTATAATGGACATACCAAATTTGATGGACAGAATATTTTTCATTGCAATTTGCTCATGATCAAGAATCAGGGGTGGGCGAAATATTTAGTATTGAAGAATTTGACCAATATCGAATCAAAACAAGTGGTTCCAAACTTATTGGATCACAAACTCGTAGATTAGAAGAATCAATACCGAATCAAGAACTAAATAGATATTTTAAAAATCCAAAATAAATTATATATCAGTTACATGTAGATTTTAATATATAACTATCCAAAGGTAAAGTTCGAATTCAAAAATATTAGTTATTTTATACTAAAATAAAAAAAAATATTATAGTACTATGAGGTAAATTGAGTATATTTGAATACATTTAGATACATTTGGGTAAAAAAGTAACCAATTCAAACTAGATCCAAATTTATTTCAGTTCTAATCGGTTGACTATTCAAGTATTGAAACCGATTCGAATTCGAATTGTAAATAACCGAATTCAAACCAAATTTCTAAATATCCAAATGAGACATAAAATTTATAACCAAAAACTCAAAACCCAGAAGAATCAAATCGAAACCCGAATGCCCATGGTGACCAAAATCAATTACTAAGAAAACATCTCGATCTTTTCAAATTTTTGTCAGTGTAATCAGATTTGTCTCTGGAGACAGCCAATCTTCTATTTATGAACCCATAAGACCAAGTCCAACGCTACAAACTTTGAGTATCTAAAGTTAAAAAAAATTAATAAAAAAAGACATCTCTTCAAAAAATTAAGAACCGTATCTTCATGAACTGCATCTAACATTAAAAATACACTCCCTCTGTTTCATTATATAAGATGTTTTAGAATTTTTATTTTATTCCATAATATAAGATGTTTTCAATTTTCAATACAAGTTTTAAATTTTATTTGGAGTTGACTAACCAATTACATTATAGTAAATAAATTTTTATTTTCTTTTAAATCATTATTACTATCTTGTTAATGATTATTTTGTGTAATAAATAAAATTCTTAAAACACGTGCATTCACCTAAAAAATCTTATATAATGGAATAGAGAGAGTAATAAAAAAATTAAAAAAATATTATGAGAACCACTTGTTTTGTCTCTTTACATTGTGGATGATCTAAAATATGTATAAATTTTTGGTCATTTTACCAAATATTTCTCTAATTTTAGTTTCACTTATTTTATCAAATAAATCTTTTTATTTTGTTTGTCTGCCCCAAAATTTCAGGGCCAACTAACTGCAATAAATCATCAATATATGGTTTCGTAGAGGTCATGTATGTAAATGTAATGAAATCAAATAAATTTTTAAATTTTAAGATATAAAAAGTTAATAGCGCGAATCTTTTCGCTTTTGACAATAAAAGTTAAAAACATTGTCGTTAAGTATTTAATTTAAGTATTAGTAATAGAAAAAAAAAAAAAAATCTATCTTCGAAGTATTACTGACCATTACATGCTGCAGTTAAGCTCTCTATCTTCTCTAGAGACCTTTGGGAAACGCGCCGCCGTGAGAACCAAAAAAATGCTGAACGGACCGATGACGGCTGCGAAGGAGCAACCGAGAGTCAACCTTTACATAATCCTAACCATAGCTTTTCTCTCTGTTTGTTTCCTCCTCTCTCTCTCCTCTTCTCACTCTTCATCTTCTTATACCGGAACCCACGATCCACGACCCGACCCGAGACTCTTTCCTTCTTCCTCCAAGATCGCTGCCGATACAGCTCCTCCTTCAATCGCGTATCTTATCTCTGGATCTTCTGGTGAATCTCATCGGATCCTTCGTCTTCTCTACGCTATTTATCATCCTCGGAATCATTACCTTCTTCATCTTGATAGCTTGGCGACGCAGTCTGAACGAGATCGACTCGCTGTTTTTGTACAGAATGTGCCGATTTTCCGAGCTGCACGAAATGTTGATGTTATCGGGAAGCCTGATTTTGCGTATCAGAGAGGATCGTCTCTGATGGCATCTACGCTTCATGGTGCTTCGATTCTTCTTAGATTGTCAGGGGCATGGGATTGGTTTGTTAATCTTAACGTTGATGATTACCCTCTCGTTACTCAAGATGGTTTGTATCCTTCCTGCTATTTCTTTGATTTTGTGGTATGCGATTTTCTTCGAGTTTTTTTCTTCCAGTGTTTGTCTTAAGGATTCTGACATTGATTGTGCAGAGCTGCTTCACATTATGTCTCATTTTCCTAAAGAGTTAAACTTCGTGAATCATACAAGCTACATTGGCTGGAAAGAGTAAGATTATGTTTCTCTCTTGCACATTGATTCCTCTGGGATCTGAAGCTTATTGTTGCTTGTTTTAGTGGGCGGTTTTTCTTCCACTTTGTGCTGTAGTACGATTTTGATTCCACAAAGTCAAGATTCATTAGTTTAGTTTTGAGGAAATTTGAGCATTTTTTCTCTTGGTTTTCTGTAGATCCAGGAGGTTGAAGCCAGTTATCGTTGACCCAGGACTTTATCTTGTAGAGAAAACCGATATGTTTTTTGCTTCACAGAAACGAGAGTTGCCTAAGGCTTTCAAGTTGTTCTCAGGTATGATCCTCTTTTTTTTACTAGGTTAGCAGTTTGTTCAAGACTTTTCATAAATTTGTAGATAGATACGTGAACGAGATAGGAGATGGTAAAAGATTGTTGATATATCAGTAGACTACAGAGGCGTCTTGTTTATCAGTAGTGCAGTTATTTGTTTAAGCAGTTACGTGAGGAAAGGGAAGCCAAAGACTAGAAATCGTTACAATGGTTCTCGTTACTATTACATTTTGTGGTTGTTAAGATAATACTTCTCTTCCAAATGTGATCTTATGAAAGTGTGGGCACGAATCAACTTTAGGATGAAATTTAAAAGGAGGTTGCTTGAACTAGGCAACTTCTTTAGTATGTAGTCTCTTTTCAGGCAGTTATAGTTAGCTAAAAGAACTGACATAGCTGAACCTCGAGTGATGTGATGAATTGAAACTGCGAGAAAGAAATATTGCAGAGACTTTTTACTAATTGTGCTGTTCTCTAGGAACTAAATCCCTTCACAAATTTACAAGGATATCAATTTTGTTTGTGGGAATTCAAAATTCTGTAGGTAGGTCTGTGAGAGTAAATGGTAAAATTTGATGATAACTGTTTGTGGAAAACCTCTATAACAATATACTGCTGTTGATTGGAAGAAAAACAGACGACATGATGTCTCGTTTATCGGTAGTACTATTAAATGCTTAAGCAGATAAGCCAGGAAAATGAAAAAAAAACGTCTAGGAATCTCTTTCAGGGTTTCTTATTGCTATGACTTTGTTGATTGTTAACCACTGAAAGTTCCCATCCAAATGTGATCTGTAAAACTGATGGATGCATAAAAAAGGTCATTGCTTGAACTAGGGAGTTTCTTTAGCATGTACTATCTATGTGGGTCTGTGATAACGTTGTGTCTTTGATGATGAAACTAAATGCAATTATCTCTTTTTGGCAGGTCCATCTTTCTCAATCTTAAGCCGTAATTTTGTAGAGCACTGTGTCTTGGGCACTGATAACTTCCCTCGGACTCTACTCATGTACTTGTCCAACACACCTGACTCCCTCTCCAACTACTTTCCAACTATCCTCTGCAACACGAATCACTTCAAGAAGACCATCATCAACAACAACTTACTCTACCTAGCTTCTAACGAAACTTTGAAAGAAAGATACCATCATCTTGATCCCAAAGAGTTCACTGAAATGGTTGAATCTGGAGCAGCATTTGCAAGAGGATTCAAGTTTGATGACCCTGCCCTTGATCGCATCGATCACGAACTTCTAGGACGCAAACCTGGTGAAGTTGTGCCTGGAGGTTGGTGTTTAGGAGATTCTAGTAAAAACAGCAGCTCGTGTTCTGTCTGGGGCGACTCGCGTATTCTAAGACCTGGCTCTGGTTCCGATAGGCTCCAGAGACGAATTGTTGAGTTGTTGTCAAATGATGGGTTCAGGTCACACCAATGTGTACACGAATGATCATCTTCACCATATGGTTCCAATAGAGTATATAAACCTTTTGTATCTTTAGAGAGTTCCACTTTGACATTGTAATCTTTGTGAGTTTTGAGAAACATCTCTAAGCTCGGTTCGTTGATTTATTTGGTTTAAGTCTTAACCGGTCAAAAAATTCCGGGTTCTTAATGTAATCAAAGCTGAACCGGGTTTCTTATATATTTGAAACGTGATCGTAGTCTGGTTAAGCAGAATGGAAACAAAAGCAGAGCCAAACGAATGGGGCTCAGGCGTGTGGGCTCACCTAACCGCCGTCCGGCGATTATCGCCGTTGGTTCAGTGCATAACCAACTTCGTCTCGATGGATCTAGTAGCCAACACGCTTTTATCCGTCGGCGCATCTCCGGCTATGGTTCATTCTGTCCTCGAGATTCCTGATTTCACGCCTCATATCCACGCGCTTTGCGTCAACGTTGGGACGATCACACCTGACTGGCTTCCCTCCATGAAAGCTGCTGCCGAACTCGCTTCTCGGCAAGGAAAGCCCTGGGTTCTCGATCCTGCCGCTGTGAGCTGCTCAGGATTCCGGTTAAACGCGTGTCTGGAGCTAGTTGAACTTAAACCTACTGTAATCAAAGGAAACGGTTCTGAGATTATTGCTCTCTCTTCTGCTTCACGGAGTCAAACTAAGGTATCTTTAAAATTGTATTGAGAGATTCACAATGATTCAAGAATCTTGTTACTGGAGATTTTGATGACTGTTAGTATACATGGCTGTATATATTGAAAGAAATCATAGTATCGTGAACTTTGAAATTCTCACGTTTTGTTTATCAGAACTTTAGTAGTCAAGAGTGGACATGTTTGCATCAAGTTTAGCTAATGTATGAGTTGTTGTGTTTTTGTTTTGTTAGGGTGCTGATAGCTCCCATGAATCTACAGATGCTATAGAAGCTGCAAAGTCATTAGCTAGGTCAAGCGGTGCTGTAGTTGCAGTATCAGGAGCTATTGATATAGTTACCGACGGGAAAGAAGTGATCGGAGTTCACAACGGGACAAAGATGATGCAAAAGATAACAGCGACTGGATGTTCTCTAGCTGGTCTGGTTGCAGCATTTCTTGCTATAGATTCATCACAAGCACTGAAAGCTACAGTTTCCGCTATGTCTGTCTTTGGCATCGCAGGTGAGTTGGGTGAAGCATTGGCAAAAGGTCCGGGTTCGTTGAGAATGCATTTGATAGACTCACTATATGAGTTAGATGAAACCACTGTGCTTAACCATGTGAATATCACCAGGTTGGCTTGATGTACAAGAACCTTCTTAATTCTAATAATCTTGCGAACATATCTCTGCCATTTCCTAGATCATTACCATGAAGTTTCTTCTTTGTTAGAATGTGAATGCAGTATAAATTAAATTCATTAATATTAAACGCATTACTAATATTACATTCAATTATTGAAACACACATTAAATAAAAACACATGTAAATTTTAACGGAGATAAACGAAGATTGTGATCTTAATTTGTTTCGAATTTTTGTCATAGGTGCTCCACCAAATCCGCTATTAGTTGATCATGTTTTATTATTTCTCGAACTTGATTTCGATTGGCCATCATATTTGCGAGATTTTGAGAGCAACCAAAAAATAATCGAAAGTTTTTCGATTTGGTTTCCATTATTTTGGTTCGGTTTTGATTTGGTCTAAACCCAAAAAAATAGTAGAAATACACTAGAATAAAAGAAAAAATCAAGCTCACCAAAAAAAAAAAGAAAAAATCAAATATTCGGTTCGGTTTCGGTTCTGTATATTCAATTTTTGGATAGTGTAGATTATTTGCATTGGAATCGGTTCGGTTTCAGTTCGGTTATTCGATTTTTGGATCCAAAATACCCAATCTGATTTTTTAGTTCACTATTATGAATATATATTTGGATATTTGTTTGGTTTTCGGTTATTACCTAAACCGATATCTTTAAACACTATCCATTATATTTTTGTGTTTTTTTTCCTTCCAATCACAAAGTGACACATATGAGGTTCTAATACTCTTATAGAAATCCTTATTTAACAACCGGTTCTAAAAAATATCTAAGAATTTAATTATATTTTGATTTATTTTAAGCTTTAGAACTCCTTTAGATACTCTAATGGAGGTGCTCGTACGCTAGGCACAATGTTCAGAATATACAGTTCCATTTTTTATATCGTTAAAAATCCAATTTTATGATAAAATGTAAACTATTTAACGTGACTGTTTTGTTACTCTCCTCTTATCTGAGAAAACGCTAAAAACAGGATTTTTAACAAATTTTGCGAAACCCTAAAATACACAAAGAAATGTCCTTTGCCGATGAATTTGAAGCAAGTAAGCAAGCAAGCAATCCAATAGTTTCTTTTTTTTCCTCTCTCGAATCGCTTTTATTCTCTTACGAAAATTTCGTTTAATTTGCAATCTCTGTTTGTGGAAAAAATAAGATTGAATTGATGTCTTGCTCTTAAATATATCGATTCAACGATAGATAGTCGAATCGATTTGACGATACGAAACTATATTTGAATTTAAGAGATAATTTCTAGACTTTTTCAAGCTTTTGGCTAATCACAGGCTTACGATTGTGTTGATTTGTGTTTTTTTTTTCCTCTCCTCTTCCTTTACTTAGAAAAACCAAATTGTATGTTTGCTCGAGCTCTGCTTTTACCAAAGTTTACATTTCTATAATTGACTCAGGAATGTCTCTGCATATTACTGAATCATCATTTGGTTTGTATATGTTTGAAAGTGTATCCTTGACTGTAACTCTTGGGTTCAAGAATATAAGAATTTCCATATTAGGACGCCTTTTGAGCCTTGTTTTGTTTGTAAAATTGCTTATTTTGGTCTTGCCAGATCATTTTCCGAGCTTTGCAAACACAATAATGTCAGTGTGAAATGTGTTCGGGTTCTTGTTTTGCTTAATTGCATTCTCTGTTTTGTTATCTTCTTCCTTTGGATATATCTCTGCAGATCTTGTGTCGCTTGCCCATGTCCTGCAGAAGAAATATGCTCTCCTGCGTGATTTGGATAAAAGTTTACAAGGTAACAAACAATCCTTCCAACATATATACAGATCATTATTATTGTCATCATGTTTTCTTCATTAATTTCAGTTTTATATATCCACATTGATTTGTATTCCTCGGAAAAAAGGAACTCATTTCATTGAAATTCATGCTAGACATTAGTTGCTCTTGGTTTATTGGTTTGGTGAATTGTCTTCATCTTTGTTTGTTTTCTTTGAGTAGAGAATCAAAGACAAAATGAACAACGGTGTGAAAAAGAAATAGAGGATATAAGAAGAAGCAAAACTGGAAATGTCATACCCAATACCTCTCTTACACAATTCTCAGAGGAAGCAGTTGATGAACAGAAACACAGCGTCAGAATTGCTGATGAGAAAGTCGCATTGGCTATGCAGGCATATGATCTGGTATGCTTCTGAAAACTCATTCCTTCTCTTCTTTTGAAGATCTTTCTACAGAGGAAACTTCTGTTATAGTGTCTGATCTCAGATTTCTGTGGTTAAGTTTGCAAGAAACCTCGTGTTGTATTCAATATTCCTTAAATAGTCATTATTTTTCAGATGATATATTGCTTCAGGTGGATATGCATGTCCAGCAACTTGACCAGTATATGAGAAAATCAGATGAGGAGATGCGCCGAGGTCAGTTAAATTTTGAAGCTGCTCTCATATATGATCCAGTGAGAAACATAAAACTGTGTGATTTCGATCAGAAAAAGAAAATGCTGTTGCATCAGACCTTGAGAGCAGTGTGAAAGTTGGGAAGGCGAGTGAAAGTGGAAGAGGAGGGCGAAAGAAGTAAGTGCCTTTCAGCCTTATTGTTATGACAACATTACTTTGCTCAATCAATTACATGCGTAAACCTCAACAACCTGAAGTTTAGGTTCAATATAACCATGCATTTAACATACTGTTGTGAAACAACGAGGTTAGGGACAATGAAACCATCCATTTTAATTATGTGGCAGGACAAGGCTAGCAACAACAGCATCGACTGCAGCGGCATCAACGGGGATGAATTCAAGTGGGATGGATTTGGATCTTCCTGTGGATCCAAATGAACCAACTTACTGCATTTGCAACCAAGTTAGCTATGGAGAGATGGTTGCCTGTGATAACAATGAGGTTCATTTTCTTGAGACTAAAGTCTCTTTTCTCATTGTGATACACTTCTTTTTTTGAGACTTCTGAATGTAATAAACTCATCGCAGTGCAAGATTGAGTGGTTCCATTTCGGATGTGTTGGTCTGAAAGAACAGCCCAAGGGGAAATGGTACTGTCCGGATTGTGGTCCAGTCAAGAAGAGCAGGAAAGCCCGATAAATTGAATCTAAACTCGTGTTTCTTTAAACCAATCCTTTGACATAACAATGGATTTGTGCATTTGTTCTGAAGGTATTTTGTTTCATAGAGTTATCTGACTTTGAGCTAAAGAAGTGTCTCACAATTATATTAACCAACAAGGCATTAAAAACAATAATTAAAAGTCGAAAAATTTAACATTTAGCAGATAAATAGTAGATAAAATTAAAAGTTTAAAAACAAAGAAAAACCAGAAAAAAACACAAATTTAAATTCAAAAATATATTTTAAAAATTAGTATGAAATTAAATAGAAAGCAATTTCAAGTGGAGATATATTTCAAAAATGGATGCCAATAATATCCCATCGTACAAGTACTTAGTAAACATTCAAATGAAGACAATAACGCATTCTAGGAAGATTAATACGAATTTAGGTAATACAAAATCCAAAGAAGGATCAAGAAATTATATGTTTGAATTTTCTGCTTCTTGATGATAAAGTAAGTTATTGAATTACAAAAATATTCTTCACGGTTGAAACTTGAAAGTGTTTTTTTTATAATTTTGCTGACATCATCTAATCCAATAGTTCATATATTTTAAACCTAATTCTTTTTCCAAAGATTGTAAATTTCCAAAGATTATATGTTCATTTTGCATTCTCAAGTTGGCAGAACGTGTCTTTTTATATTTAAAAGTTGTATCCTTGACTGTAACTCTTGGGTTGGGGTTGCCGATGAACATGAACAAAAAAATACAGAATCTAGTTCTTAAAGTAACGAGAGGAGCAAGTGAAACTTAGTGGTAATAAAATGAACAAATTATATATGAATAAAAGTCAACACAAGGAGCCTTTCTTTAGTTACACTCTGATCAAAGGGCAAACAAAAAACAAAGACTAAGTGGATGATTGGAAGGGTGGTTTATATACTCCACCCCCTCACCGCCAATCATGATTTTTTTTTTTGGCATCACCATTATACTATCAACCTCTCTGCGTTATAACACTCTTTAATGAAGAGTTGAGCCACGTTATGTGAAAATTCTAACAAATATTAAATATTTTTTTATTTTTAAATCCTTTTTCTTCTCCTAAGTTTTTAAAATTTTGTATTAACTAAATAGTTTTAATTAATAAAAATAAAATAATTATCAAAATCTAAATAATTAAATTTCTTGATTATAGATGCATCATATTCAAATAATATTTTTATTTCATAACTATTTTTCTCCAATAGAATTTCAAAATATTTTAAATAATTTTAGTTAACAAAATAATAAATTTAAATAATTATTAAAAACTAAAATACGAAATTATGTGACTATAATTGTGTTAGATTATAATAAATATTTTTATTTTTAAAATCTATTTTCAAAAAGTTTCAAAAACTTTTAATTAATAGTAAG
>OVAU01000920.1:0-17040 GCA_900406315.1 Biscutella laevigata subsp. laevigata
TAATTTTATAAGAAAATTAAACCCAATTTTAAATGTAATCTTAAAATGCACGAGAGAGTTAACACAATTCAAGAGAAGACCTTTACGGACACAACTAAGTGGACACAACTCAAGAGAAGACCTTTACGGACAGTTGGAGCTTGAAGTTGTTTTACATTTGATCTGCCTGAGAAGTGAAAATGAATAAATCAATTAATTCCATCATCTTAAGATCTGCAGAACTCAATCTTCATGAATATGTGAGTTAGTTTGACAAAGATATACTTTTGGTTTCTGTCCATTAATGAATTGATTGTCAGTCTTTATACATCAATTGTCTTAGGTTTGGGCAAATTAACTGAAGTACCAAACATATTTAGAATCGATGAAAAATATTGATTGGATTCTAAATTTTATTACCTGAAGAATCGGACCGAAAAACCAACAACCAAATGGATATTCGAAAGATTCGAATTATAATTATATATCTAAAACATTAGTTATGTTTATACTTGACATAAAAAATATTAATTATATTTTAACTAAAAAAATACAAAATAATCGAAATATCTGAAAATATTCGATTTAATCTGTTATTTTCGGATTTTTACGATTATTTGGTTATTTCGAGTATAATATGAACCAAATCAAACCAGATCCAGAAAATATTGATTCTTTAGTGGTTTTCGTTTAACTATTCAAATTGACCCGAAAGCGAACTAAACTGATTTTCGAGTACTATTTTGGTAAAATTGTTATTTTCAGGTTTTACGGTTATTTGATTATTTCGAGTATTTGATATCAAACTATTGATTCTTTATCGGTTCTTATTTAAATTACTCAAACCGACCCGAAATCGAGAGGTATCTAAACTAAACTGGTTTTCTTGCCTAAATGGTTCTCAGTTTCAGATATCTGAAGAACTAGGATCGAGAGGGAACAAACCCGAAACCGAATACCTCGATTGTCCTAACGAAATCGCCATTGAAGAGAAGAAAACCAAATTCAATTGATGATTGATTACAGCGATTCATTTATATCTTTATATTATCCGTAAAAAATTAATTAGAAAAAGACATTAGAAGCTATAATCTGTTTTAAACACTCTCTTGTCTCCATTTTGTTCCTTAGCCACACCTCTGTTTTGCTCTGTTTCTTCACTATCCTCAATATCATCATCAGCAATCACAAACGCGGGATGACTTAAAACGCATTTCAGAAGCTGCGTTCCTCTTAACGCGTTTGTAAGCGGTAAATGTCCTAAAGGCGTTTCATCGTTGAGCTCCCATTGGAACTCATCAGGAAAAGCTCGATAATTATACTGAACAACCTCTGTATCAAGAAGCTTCATCCATTCGACTTTAATGAAGAATCTAGTGAAATCTTTCTTGACTTTTAACCAGATTTTGCGTTGAACACTGTATCCGAATCTCCCGTCGCTGTGTTTAATCCATAGATCGTCGATAGTTTTGAGATCTTCGGTTGAGATTGATTTTACCTCGGAGAAGAAAACGTAGCCGCGTTTAACGGCGGATTCCCCGGCTATTTGAATTAGTAGTCTTCGAGTCTCCTCATCGGCCTTTCGGAAGTTTTGATTGGCGAGATGGTTAGCTAGAACGTCGAATTTGGTGGCGGTTTCGGTAACTGCGGTTGAAGCGGAGGCGTTGATGGCGGAGACGGCGGAGGAAGGGGAAAAAGAAGAAGAGTAGATTAATGAGAATGTGGAGACGGAATTGGGTTGTTTGAGGGAGAGAGAAGTAGGCCCAAAGTGAGATTGGGAGTGAAGATTGTGGCGGTAGTGTTGGTAAGAGGAGTGGTGGTGGTGGAGAGAGTTTGTGGTGGCCATTGATGGAAGAAGAGAGAGAAGTCACGTCAGGGGAAGAGAGAGAGTGAAGTTGGATAGTTTAAAGGAGAGTGAGAGAGAGATAAGGTAAAGAAAATCAGAAGAGACTAGGCGGGGTCGATTCTGATTGGCCACTTAAGGGTCAGGCTTGATTCTCTTTTTTTAATAGTAGCGTATAATAATATTTTTTTAATAATAGATTTATTTCCACGTCATATTCCAAAGTAGAGGACCCTAATGGGCCTCTAATAGATCTGTAGTTTCATTGGGTAGAAATAGGCCCGTTATTCTTTTCTATAACGTCGTTTCGACTAAAAAAAATTAAAAAAAACAAATCGATTAACCAATAACCAAACCGAAATCTTAAATCAAATTGAAATTTATCGGTTAGTTGACTCAAACCGAAATCAATCCGAAACTAAAGATTCCGGTTCGGTTCGGAAACTTCAGTTCGGTTAGAAATAGCAGGGCGCCATCTTTGAAGAGCAGTGATGGATTTTGTTTGGTCACTGAGACTTTCTCTCAGGTGGATCGAGACTTTCTCTCAGGTGGATTGTATTGAGAAAACTACTCGGCGGCTGGCGATGATTTTTTAAATTTTGTTAGATCGAGATTGTTTGGCGGGAGTTTTGAGAGAAGGAGGCGAGAGACGAAGTATATGATTTACGGAGTTCGGTGTTGGTGATTGAGTATAGGAGGGAATGGGTCGCACTTCGAAGAAAAAGAAGAAACGAGGAGGTAGCGGAAGAAGAGACCATGGATCTGATGATGGTGAAGATAACGAACTTCTCTCCGAGGAGATTACTGCTCTGTAAGTCGTAGCTGTTTATCTGTTCGGTTTTCTGTGAAATGATTTATCCAGTCCATCTGAGAATTAGGGTTTTGGAGATTTGTGATTAAGTTCCTGTTTGAAGGAGAATGTGCTATGTTGGAATTTGTGCGACAAATAGAACCTATTTTCCCAATTCTTGAATCATTTACCAGTATATCGTGCCTGGATATCCTTCCGGAATAGAGCTTTTCTTTTCTCTCTCTTTTAAAATTGACATGAATGTGCTTCTGTTTGATCTTTTATGGTAAGAGGGATCGTTTTTGTTTTCATGTTTTCAGCTCTGCAATATTTCAAGAGGACTGCAAAATTGTTTCAGGTTCGCGTTCACCTCCTCAAATAGTTATTAAACTCAGGTTTCCTTCTCATCGACGTGTGTTTACCTGCTCTGATGTTTCTTATTTATGCATGAAATGCGTTTGATTCACTGAGATTCTTGTAATTCGAGCAGGCCTTACTCAAAAGATATGGGATATGAGGACACGGACATCTCTGCTATGCTTTTAGTTAGGTGATTATTTATTTCTGAATATATGATGTTGATTTTTTTTTTCCATTACCCAACTTATAACTAATTCTTTTTATCTAGATGCTTACCAGGATATCCTTACAAGTGTCCAAAGCTGCAGATTACTCCAGAACAAGGATTGACAAAAGCTGATGCTGATAAGCTTTTAACTCTTCTCCAAGACCAGGTATATGAGATGCGTGCTTTCTTTCTCTAGAGGGAAGACATATTTTTCTTGGATATAGACAGAACTTTCAGTAAATTAAAGAATTACTGGCTCCTTTTTTCTTTCTTACGAAAATGGCATTTAAAAGTTTGGGGTTATGAGCAATGATTTTTGTACTGACTTACTCTGTGGTATTAAGAAGTGCTCTGTGTTGAAACAAGATACTTAAAATATTATATTATATGCAGGCAAATTCGAATGCTCGTGAAGGTCGGGTTATGATATTCAATTTAGTGGAGGCTGCTCAAGAGTTTTTATCAGAAATCATTCCGGACAGTCATGTGGAGGAATCTGTAAGTATATTCAACCAAATTATTGCTTATGATATGATAAACATATTCTATTTATCAACAATATCCTTGTATTTGTTTGCATTTGTCGTTCTTCTTGTAAATTTAATATCATTATTTCCTTCTGTAGGTTCCATGCTTGACTGCACATCAAAGCACTCAGTTCATCGAGGAAGCTATGCTTTCAAATAAAGCAAAATCATGTTCCTTTGGACCTTTTGTGTATGGTTTTATAGACCTATTTAGCGGCTTGGAAGATTCAGGGAATTGGAGTCTGAATCCAGATGAAAATAGAGGAATCGTTTCTTCACTGCAATCCCACCCACTAGACTCTTCAAGAATTTTGCATGAGAAGCTGGACAAGAATCTGAACCGATGTGGAGACCACGCTAAAGAAGAAGTCGCAGTGCCCTCTCCCATTGCCAAGCAAAATACTCTTCAAGGGGAAAATGTTGATGATACAAGCATCTCTTCCTTTGACTCAAGTATCTCCACCAAAGATGTGGAATCTGGATTTATCCAAAATAAGAAGAAAGTGAATCTTCAAGATGATACAGCTGAAGATGACAACACTAACTCCGAAAGTGAGTTATCGGGGTCATGGTCCTCCGTTTCTCTAGCACAAGATCAAATTCCTCAGATTAGCAAGAAAGATCTCTTGATGGTAATCTCTTTTTTGTCTTTCTGTGTGTATTAATATAGCTCTGATTTAAGGGTCCTGTTCTGACCCAAACAGGTCCATTTACTTCGAGTTGCTTGCTCTTCCAAGGGGCCTTTGGCTGATGCATTACCTCAGATAACTGATGAACTGCATCAGCTTGGTGTAAGTATCTTGGACAATCTAAATTCTCAATTTGTTTCTTCCTTTTTTCCCCCCACAATCCTGATAAGTGGTTTGTCTTTCCTAAAACTTCAGATATTGTCTGAAGGAGTGTTGGGTTTAGCTTCCAAATCATCATCTGACTTTGATAGAACCTTCGAACATGCATTCAATCAAAACATGGTTTGTATCCTTTGGCACACATTATTATTTATTTATTTGGGTTTCAAGTAATGCGTTAGATTAATGTTATCTTATAGGCCTCAACCAGAGTTCCGCAGTTTTGGGAGCCACCTTCTGATTTTGGCAAGCCAAATGTATCACTCCCAAGCTCACGGTATCTCAATGACTTTGAAGAGCTCAAACCCCTAGGTATTTTCTCCATGTGAATATATGTTAGTGAGACTGTGAGAGATATGATGCTACTGATCAAATTCAGTAGTATTTTCGCACAAGGGCTTCTGAGACACTATTCACTAGTTATTTAGATGTGTCTCAACTTCTGTACCAATTTTTCTTTGCTAAAGTTATGTTCATTTCTCAACTTTATTTGTTCTGCAATTTTGTTTAGAGTAAGTAGTTTTCCTTCTTACTCTCCACTGAAACTTGTTGGCAGGCCATGGTGGTTTCGGTCACGTTATGTTGTGCAAAAATAAACTGGATGGAAGACAGTATGCAGTGAAGAAAATTCGACTGAAGGACCAAGAGATACCTGTCAACAACAGGATAGTTAGGTAAGTGAGAAAACCTGTTAATTATTAAGTTCACTTAATTTTCAGTTGACCACCATAATTACATAAAGCAATTCAATGGTCTCTATGCCATCTCGGGGTGTTTTTCTGTGTTAAAATTAGCTAAATGATCTTTACTCTTTTAGCAAGTAGAAGAGATTTGCGGATTATGTACCTCTTCAGAGTACATCTCTTGTGCTGCAAACTTTGTTTATTTGCAACTGTGTTTGCTGCAAACCAGGCGTTATGGCCTTGGCTTAAGAAATCTAGTATATTGTAACTGGTGAGCATATTTTACTTTGTATCTGATGGGTTAGTGTATGATGCTAAAACTGTTTCCGCATCTACTTGTTTTGAGGTACTCAGAGAAGTAGCAACACTTTCCCGCTTGCAGCATCAACATGTTGTACGCTACTATCAGGTAAAGGTCGTTTGTGCTCTTCTGAACTTTCTACTTAGTCAGTAAGATATGTGCATATTGGATATCAACGCTGTATCGGTACACATTGGTATATATTGGTCCTTATTTACTACAATGTTCATCTTTTCAGCATTTGTATCATGGGATTTCTGCTGCTGTGGTAGTGCCATTCCTTTGCCATATTTTTTGACGATTCTATTTCTTTTTAAATAGGCCTGGTTTGAAACAGGAGTTGCTGATCCTTCTGCAGGCGCAAATTGGGGGTCAAAGACTGCAGGGAGTTCTATGTTCAGCTTCTCTGGTGCGGTGTCAACTGAAATTCCTGAGCAGGACAGTAAGCTTGAGTCTACTTATCTATATATTCAAATGGAGTATTGTCCCAGGTAAAGTGTTTAAAAGTCCGATCTAAACTCTTATGGTTTCACCCCACCCATATTTTGGGCTTGAAACACAGAGATAAAATCACTGATTTTTTTCAAACTACATTGAATCTTGGCATCGTTGTGAGTTATAAGTTATTTCTAAGATTCAAAGAATCCTATGCCAATCACATATATTAGCGGTCCAAGAAAAAGTTAAGCAGAGTAAAAAGTTTTAAAATATCTAATATAATCATGAAATCAGTTTGCGAATCAGTACATTTATCCTTGACATTATAATACTGTTATTTTCTATAGTCTAATCTTTGGTTGCTTTCTTTTCTTTCCTCTTCTTACTTTTTTTCTGTTTTTATTATGTTCAAGGACTCTCCGCCAGGTTTTTGAATCATATAGTCACTTCGACAAAGATTTTGCCTGGCATTTAATTCGACAAATTGTAGAAGGCTTAGCTCATATCCATGGACAAGGAATAATTCATCGGGATTTTACGCCTAACAATATCTTCTTTGACGCCCGGAATGATATCAAAATTGGCGATTTTGGTCTTGGTATACTTGCCTATCCAATGCTTTTCTTTGCTTTAAATTCTTGGTATGTCTGTGTTCACATGTTTCACTGTGTTAACTGTTAAGACTTAAAGCTCTCTAATAATATAACGAAAGTAGGATCCTTGCCATCCTGGTTTTTTTTGCGTTCTATCATCCAAAAGGGTATTTTGACGTTTGAACATTACCAACTATGTTGTTGTTCACGTCGTTGACCACCAGAGTCAACCTATTCATTTCATTATACTTTAATTATTCGACTGTCATACACTCCTATGGAAAACTAATAAAAAATACATGCCTTAATTGCCTTATCAGCAAAGTTTTTGAAGCTGGAACAGTTGGATCAAGATGGGGGTTTCTCTATGGATGTGGCTGAAAGTGGAGTTGATAGTACTGGTCAAGCCGGTACTTACTTTTACACAGCGCCTGAAATTGAACAAGGTTGGCCTAAAATTGATGAAAAGGTTCGTAGCTATTGATACCTTATCTGAGTTTCATCCAGAAATCTTGTATATATTCTTTCTTCTGGTTCTCAGGTTTTTATTCTTTTTTTTTCTGTGTTTCTATATGATGTATTTGAATTGCAGGCTGACATGTATAGCTTAGGGGTTGTGTTCTTCGAACTTTGGCACCCGTTTGGAACCGCCATGGAGAGACACATTATTTTAACTAATCTGAAGCTGAAAGGAGAACTACCTCTCAAATGGGTAAATGAATTTCCCGAACAGGCTTCTCTACTGCGACGTTTGCTGTCTCCAAGTCCATCTGATCGCCCCTCTGCCACAGAACTTCTTCAGCACGATTTTCCTCCCAGAATGGAATCTGAGTTACTGGATAGTGAGTTCTTTGCATTTCAGCTATATGTGTCAACATCATATTCATGATCTCGGTCGTTTGGGAATTCTCATCTGATTTGAAATGTTTTTCCATTAAGGCTAATAACCCATAACGTATAGTAGTTTTGGTTTGTTGTTAGTAGCGTGTATTTTCTCTTTTATTTGATGACTGGTTTTTTATTGGGTCTTCTTTCGGGTGGCATCAAGTAAAGCTTTCTTTTCTGAATTTCAGATATTCTAAGAATAATGCAAACTTCAGAAGATTCCAGTGTTTATGACAGAGTTGTAAATGTGATATTTGATGAAGAAGTATTAGAGATGAAAAGCCATCAGTCTAGTAGATCGAGAGTCTGCGCAGATGATAGTTATGTTCAATACACAGAGATGGATACCGAGCTTCGTGATTATGTTGTTGAAATCACAAAGGAAGTCTTTAGGCAGCATTGTGCAAAGCATCTAGAGGTTATCCCAATGCGTTTACTTGGCGATTGTCCCCAGTTTAGCAGGTATATTTCCTTACATATTGTGATCCAGTATCTGTCATGCAAACTAGATGTTGAGATAACTTTTATCTTTCATCTAAAAGGAAAACTGTAAAACTTTTGACCAATGGAGGAGATATGCTTGAACTATGCTATGAGCTACGACTGCCTTTCGTGCATTGGATCAGCGTAAATCAGGTCCGGTTTTGTTTTATATATGTTTCTTGTATGCTAAACAGAAGAATGCTCATATATTTATTTTCTGCATAAGATTAATTCCAAATCAAATGTGCAGTTCAACCAAAATGGACCAAGAGGCAAGAATTGTCTTATATAGCTCTACTTTTTCTGAACACAGGAAAAATTACTGTGTAAACTTGCGAATTAAAAAATTGAAAAAAATTCAAGTGAGATCACGAGTTCACATACCAATTGTAACTAGTGCTACTTTCTTTTTGAGATCTTCTCTAGTTAGTTTAGAGTTTTTTAATGCTCAAGTTTTTAGAGACTATGTGGTGCTAATTACATGATAGCATTGCTAACTCATTCAAATGAAGTTTAATTGATCTTAAATCTAAACAACTCATAACTTCCCTTGAGATGAAACTTTTGGCTTTTATTTC
The DNA here is from genome assembly GCA_900406315.1 of Biscutella laevigata subsp. laevigata. Taxonomy (NCBI): domain Eukaryota; kingdom Viridiplantae; phylum Streptophyta; class Magnoliopsida; order Brassicales; family Brassicaceae; genus Biscutella; species Biscutella laevigata. The sequence continues at coordinate 8,517 of OVAU01000920.1, forward strand.
TTATTTTCCAATGCAGAAATCCTCATTCAAGCGATATGAAATATCTCATGTCTACAGGAGAGCAATTGGCCACTCTCCACCAAATCCATGTCTACAGGTATTGTGCTCGCACATAAAATTCATGGCCAGTATAACTAAGATAAACGCTGGCTATCCATTTAACTTTTCAGTTTCTCCGTGAAAAATACTTTTTAACTTTTTTGATGCTGCCAATAGGCGGATTTTGACATTGTCGGAGGTACAACATCCCTGACAGAGGCAGAAGTTCTCAAGGTGCCATACACAACTGTGCATGGTTGAATTTCATATTTATTTTATTTACGACACAAATAGAGAAAATCTTTTCATTCATGGTTTATGAATCCCACTGCCAACTTTTGGAGAAAATTAATCATTTTTTGTGAAACTATAATGAAAATGAACAACCGTGTGCTTATAGTCCCAATTTTGCATTGTTTCCTTTTTCCTGTCATCATCTTTACTCAAAAGGTTCTCCTGCCTTTTGCATTTTCCTATAAAAAGCTTCATCTTCACCGTCATTTTAATTTACCAACTTTGCAGGTGATAGTGGACATCACGACCCACATTTTTCATCGCGGATCTTGTGACATTCATTTGAACCATGGGGATTTGCTGGATGCAATTTGGTCTTGGGCAGGAATTAAGGCAGATCATAGGCGAAAGGTTGCAGAGGTATGGTTATTGCTGGTTTTATCGAATATTCGTCATTGTATCAAATGTCTTTATCAGTATCCTGACCATTTATTTTTCCTGTTTCCCAATTGAAGCTTCTTTCAATGATGGGATCTTTGCGTCCTCAGTCATCTGAGCGGAAGCTAAAATGGGTTTTCATAAGGCGTCAACTTCTGCAGGTTTTGAAAATCATAGTAGTGTGCCACATTTCTTCAGTATTATAGTTTTATTTTTCTTACTCGGAATCTCTTGCTAACCAGGAGTTGAAGTTACCTGAAGCTGTTGTCAATAGGCTACAGACTGTTGCTTCAAGGTTTTGTGGAGCTGCAGATCAAGCACTTCCTCGTTTAAGAGGCGCTCTGCGTGCTGGTACCATCTAAATCCGCTTCTCCTCAAAATGTGTACCAGATTATTAATGGTTTCACTTTGCTGCAGATAGACCTACACGCAAGGCACTCGATGAGTTGTCAAACCTCTTAACCTACTTGAGAGTCTGGAGAATAGAAGAACATGTTCATATTGATCCTCTGATGCCACCTACTGAAAGTTATCACCGGAATTTGTTTTTTCAGGTACGAGTGAATGAAGCTTCTTTGGGTTATCATGTCTTTCTATGTCTTCTAGCGTAATATGTCGTTTACATTGATTGATATCACAGGAGAAGAGATTTGTTTGTCATATCTTGTTGATAGATTCTGGTTAGTCTCTAGGAAAATTGTATTTCATTATAAGAAGATAAAATAACAAGCAAGAAATTTATTCTCAAAGAATTGGCTCATAAAATGAGGAAGACGTTTGTAATATTTTACATGCAGCTTAATATCCTTCTATTACAATACAAAATTGCTGTGGTTACTGTATGTTTAATTGCTGCCTACTCGCAAACTAATACAATGTATTGCCAGGTTTTCTTAACCAAAGAAAATAGCACTGGAGCATCTAATGATGGCGTTTTACTTGCTGTTGGTGGTCGTTATGATTATTTGGTTCATCAAGTGTGTGATCGTGAATATGTAAGTCTTTCCACATAATATTCATCTCGCATGAATAGAAGTTTAGACATCGTGCATTGATTATGATTACCAAATGAAAAAAGATATTGAAGGCTTAACAAAAAGACCTTGACTTTTGAACGGAAAGGATATAAATACCATGAGCTTATTATCCTAGGTCGGAATAAGTTGATAGGATCCCCTTTACGTCCCCATGTCCCTCTCGTGTGGCAGCAGGGGACGTAAAAAGGAAAGAGAGGGACGGGGTTCTCTCGCTTTTGGCATGGCATAGTGCCCCCAACAGTAGGCCCGTACAAAGGGCTATTAGCTCAGTGGTAGAGCGCCCCTGATATTTGTGTTGTTGTGCCTGGGCTGTGCGGGCTCTCAGCCACATGGATAGTTCAATGTGTTCATCAGTGCCTGATGGTTTTTTCTTCTCTTATTGCATCCAGAAAATGAATCTCCCTGGCGCTGTAGGAGTTAGTCTTGCACTGGAAACAATATTTCAGCATCTTCCTATGGATCTAAAGCCTATTAGGTTTGTTGTCCCTTCTTCATCCATTTCATAATGTAAAAGATGGAGACAAGTGAATCCTCTATAACGTGTATGGAACTGCAGAAATGAAGTCAGCACTAGTGTACTTGTTTGTTCAAGAGGAGGTGGTGGTTTACTGGTTGAACGCATGGAACTAGCTGCAGAACTATGGGAAAAAAGTATAAAGGTAAATCTTCAGATTTTGTTTTCTTCTCGTTATTTTTGTTTGGCAGTATTAGGGTAGGCGATGGATTATTGGGTTCGATTCAGGTTACTCGAGTTCGGTTTGATGAGTTCCGGTTCGGTAAATTACCATTGGGTTCGTGAATTTTGCCCAGTCCTAGGCAGTATCATTCGTGTTAACATCTAATACCTGATCTAAGTCTGAGTTTGTCCATATTTGGCAGGCAGAGTTTGTTCCAACACCTGATCCAAGTCTGACAGATCAGTTCGAATATGCAAGCGAACATGAAATCAAATGTCTAGTGATCATTGCTGACTCTGGAGTGACTCAAAATCAAATAGAGTTGGTAAAGGTAAAAAACAAACTACAGCTCTTTGGTCAAAATTATGTTCTTTATTGTAGAAATCAGTGAAAAATGACCCGAAGATCTGTGTGTTTGCAGGTTCGGCACATGGAATCGAAGAGACAGAAAGATGTAGAAAGAAAAGATCTCGCCAGATTTCTGCTGGATGCAATGGCTGTTCAGTTTAGAAACCCCTCTGTGTGGAGCTAAAGCGAGTTGAGAAAGAGTAACTTCTGTTTCCACTTCTGGTTGTGGAAAATATTGTTTTGTGACTCAAGTAACATTTTGTACCAGTCACCATGAGTGAATATGTATATAAAGGAATATTGTCTGAGAATTTTATATTTTGAAAATTATATTTTTTAAGAAGTGCAATCCCTTGGCTTCTTTGGACCATTTGGAAAAACCGAAATACCATTGTTTTTCAATCGAAATTTCAGGATCCGATCACCTTTGTTTCGCTTGCTATAAGCGATTCTGTGGCTTGGAAACAAACAAGCCAAGCCAAGATGGTTACCTCCACCTGTTGGTGTTATAAAATGCAATGTCAATACTCACTGGCGAAACAAACATTCTCTTTGTGGCTCGGCGTGGATCTTCAGAGATTCCTCGGGTTCTCCTAGCTTTCATGGTAGGGACGCACTTACTCCGGCTCCCTCTCGACTTCATGCAGAGCTCTTCGGACTACTCTGGTCTTTAAGAAGTCTTCGGGATCTTCGAGTAAGTGTGGTTTCTTTTGAATCTGATTATAAGGCTGCAATTGATACGATCAAGAATCCCAAAGATTGACCGAGATTTAGGAATTGCCTTGCTCAGATTAAACAAATCTCCTCTGGCTTTGAGAAAGTCTCCTTCTTCTCGAGTTCAAAGCGCTCCAACTCGGTTGTTTTTGCGATTGCTTCCCACATCGGAAGATCGGGTCGTCTCCATTCCTACATTAGTAGAGGTGGTCCAGCTTGGTTGCATGACCTGATTAGAAATGATCTCTGATTTTTTGTTTTTGCCCCCCTGCGTTTTTTGGTCAGGTTGGTTGATGCTCTGTTTTTAGGCATGCTATCTCTGTTTTGCCTACGTACCTTGTCTCACAAGGAACCCTTGGGTTGTTTTTTTTTTGTCAACTGGAAATATATTAAAGAACCTTACAAATTACATGACCCAGAAACAAAAACCCGTAATGAAATCGGGAACCTAAGCCCGTAATGAAATCGGGGACCCTAGCCCGTAATGAAATCGGGGACCAAAACCAGCGGATACAGAACAATCCCTGGAAACTAGACGATAACAAAGAAAAACACAACAACGACCAGACCAATGATACCAATAACTATCCATTGAACCAATTCCGATAAACTGATGACGAAGGCTGAAGAGAACCTAACATTGATGCCGGTTTATTAGGGAAGCCGAGAACGCCTAAGACGAGTAGACTATCTTCCACCCGAGCGAACGGGTTAATCCACGAGTAACACAATAGACGAAACATGCGACTCTAGAAGCCTCGGAGGACAACACCTGATTTACCCGAGAAGATCTTCCAAGACACGAATTAAGACTCCGGTTAACCTCCAAAAAGACCAGAGCACGGAGGACAACCTCATACACAGCTTGAAGGAACTCCATTCAAAGAGAGCTACACCAGACTCAAACCAAAAATAACTCCGGATACCCGTCGAGTTACTGAGCCGAGCCATAGAGGACGAAATCAAGGNACCCCACTCCAGAACCACGGCAGTGGAGACAACAAGGTCACAACCACTCCACACCGGCGAGAAACCATCACGAGCACACCAACAACCAAACCAACGGACCAGTGGACAAAACGAAGCACATCTCGACCACAAAGTGTGGAGGCGAGCAGAGAGAAAACCGGCGGAGGGAAGGAAATGATGGACCGCATCGGAGTCACCGGCTAGAGCAGCGCCGGAGAGAGAGGCGGAGACGCCAGATCTCGCAAACCCAAAACAGAGAAGTGTTGGATCGGAGACTACACTGCAACAAACCAAAACAGACGAAGATAAAGAAAGAAAGGAGGACGACCGGCGACAAAGAACACGCCGCCGGCCGTCGAAAGGAGGGAGACTTGAAGGGGCGGCGCTAGGGTTTATCGAGAGGGAGAGTAGTGAAACAAATCCTTTTAGATATTGTATTTTAACTTTGGTTGGAACCCTTGGGTTGTTATACCCTCCTTAATCCATTTCCATTTCGTGAAAAAAAAAAAAGAATGGTAGCTCAAAAAATTGATAAATTTTATAAAATGTTAGGATTTGTATATATTGAGAAATTTGATAATTTGTTGAATAATATACTAGTGATTTATATAAAAGATTTTGTAGATATTATACTACATAATCTGAGAGATTTTATAAAATGTTAAAAGTTTGTATTTCTAGAAATTATATTGATTTGGTAGGTAGTAGTTCATCAAAATTGAAAGAATTTTGTATTTTAAGAAATTACGTTATTGAGTGAATAATATCTCACAAAAACCAATTAATTTTGTATAACTCTGAAATTTGTATTTTGAAAAATTATATTAATTCAATGGATATTACTCCATAGAAATATAGAGCTATTAAAAACGTTATAACTTGTTGATTTTTAGTTTTTAGAGTAGAATATTGTAATAAGGTTATTAGTAAAAAAACCTTGAAACATTCTAAATAATTTGAATTTTACATTATAAAACTTGAGGAAAAAAACACATCTCTTCAGAAATTATGATGCAAGAACAAGCTCTGTCCAGGAGAAGCTGGTCCTATCTCCTCTTCAAGACTCCTCAACGCCTCTTGTTGTCTCCTCTCTTCCTCTTCCGCCACGTCCTCCTCCTCAGCTACATCTCCTTCAGACGCCGACGATTTCCTCCTCTGCGACGACGTCACACTCGGAAAAGTTATCCACGAGCCACCTCTAAACTCAGTGTTCTCCGAACCTATCCTCCATGACTTCTTTTGCATTCTACTACTCCCAAGAACTACTTCCGTCGGCAAAATCGGCTGCTCGCTGCTCGGATTTCCCATTAGCTGCGCAAGAGCTCGTTCCAATGATGTTGTCACTTTATCCATTGATGGTCTATCTTTCCCTCTCATCCTCACACATTTGCAAGCAACGTTCACTATCCTCTTCAAAGCTTCTATTTCATTTGGAAGTTTCAAGACCGGGTCCAAGATTGCAGTTACATCTCCTCCTTTGATCAATGGAACAGCCCATTCTAATATGTTCCCTTCTTGATAGTTCATGTCTATAGCTTTTCTTCCACTTAGGATCTCTAGAAGCAAGACTCCAAAGCTGTAAACGTCGGATTTTGTAGTGAGATAGTGTAGTCTATAGTATTCGGGATCAAGATAACCGAGAGTTCCTGCAGGTAGTTCAGCTAAAGGAGAGTTGCTATCAACAGGACCAAGTAAAGAGAGACCGAAATCAGCTACTCGAGCGTTGTGTTCTTCGTCTATAAGAATGTTTGATGATTTGATATCACGGTGAATCACTGGAGGACAAGCGTAACCGTGCAAGTATTCGATTCCTCGAGCAGCTTGAACAGCGATAGTTACTCTTTTGATCCAGTCTAAGGTCTTGTTCTTTCCATGGAGATGGTTGTAGAGAGAGCCATGTGCCATAAACTCATAAACAAGAAGTCTTTCTCCTCCTTCTTCGCAGTAACCAAGAAGACTAAGGAGATGAGCATGGTTAAGTCTTGACAATAGATCAAGTTCGGTTCGAAACTCATTTGAGTTCTTCTGTTTGTCTGATGACATTATCGCTTTCTTTACTGCAATTCTGGTTCCATCTCTCAATAATCCTTTGTACACACATGAGAAGCTTCCTTTTCCTACTATTGATTCTTCTTTGAATCCTTCTGCAGCTTTTTCAAGTTCTTCATATGTGAATACTCGAGCTCTTCTTCGCTTTTGAAGCTGATCAAGATCTGGACGGATTTTGCCTGAATCTTTAGAAGACCTTGGATCATTCTCTGAGAATCTGTAACGAATGTACAAAACTGCAATCATGGAAACAACTGCTACCAAAAACAAACCAAAGCCAATCTCTACAATTACATTAGGTAACAACAGTGACCAAATAGTTCCTTTTGCCTTACTCCCACCGGTTAACGCACTAGAACAGTTCGAGGAACAGTCAGGAGAGAAGCAACTCGAGCAGTTATAAACACAAACCTGATTAGATCTCTCTGTACATTCACTTTTCCGATACATTTCAGGAGCACAATCAGTACTACAAGGCAAGCAAATGTGAGAGCCAGGCAATTTACAAGGAGAGTTGTTGAGTTCATGAGTTCCTGGTGTGCAAGGAGTGTATCTACAGAGTCCAGGTGAAACAGCTAAAGGTATAGAAGCAGGGAAACCAAGACCCCAACAAACCGGTGACATAGAATTCCCTGAGAGTACTCCACAAGTGAAGTAATTCCCTGCAGCAAGATCATAAAACTCGATTCCTTTCGGAGCAGGTGTACTTCGATTCACAAAGAAACCCCAACAGACTGCACTCTGATCAAAACGTTTGATTCCACAAGCGTAAAACTTCCCACCAACCACACTTAAGAGTGGCTCTTTTGGTGGGAGATCAAGAATCTTTTCTCCTGCAGAGGTTCCTGGTATCTCCTCTTCGAACTCTAAGCTTTTTCCCCAACAGAGAACTCGAGAATCCAAGTCAAGAATGCCACAGACATGGTATCCACCAGCTGCAACTTTCTGAAACTTTGTTTCCTTTGGGATCAAACTGATTACTTGACTGCTATTCTCATCGCCCCAACAGAAAACAGACTTGTCCTTAGAGGACAAGCCGCAGTTAAACTCCGAGCCAGCGGAGAGTGAATGAATCTGCTTATCGAAGACAAAGTTTCTGGTCATATTGTATCCCCAACAATCAACAAGGGAAGAAGAAGAGATGTTGTTGCTGCTCTCTCTTTCCATTAGAGGCTTCCTCAAACCGCAAAGATGGTAATCACCAGCACTAACTTCTAAATACTCAGCTCCTTTGATCATAGGTTGAGGAACTCCCATTTGAATAAATCCACTACTTCCCCAACAATATGGCTGATGAGATTGCATCAGAAGCCCACACATAAAACCATCTCCTCCAGTTAAACCCATGAATTCAAAATGAGTAGGAGTCCCATAGAGGATTGCTTCGTTTGAACCGTAGCAAACTACAAGATGAGACCCATCAGATTTCAGACCACAGAATACAGAACCACCTTCTCCATAGGAAATTGCAATTGAAGACATTGAGCCAAGAGCTGAAGCTAGCTGCCATGTATTAGCCAAAATCATAAAATTTGCAAGGAGACTCCATTCTCTCACTCTCCCTTCAAGCATTCTCATCCTCCAAACAAACAAAATACTTCTTTTCAAAGTCAAACAAGATACTTCTTAGTTACTGTGTTCACTTTCTGAGACATTCCATGGATTTGGTAAGAGTATGAACCTTGATTGGTAACTAATACCTCTCTTTACAGTTGCATGCAACATCTCAAAAGAACTGTAATTTCAAGCAATGAGAGCTCAACTAGTGTCGAAGAGACAAAAGGAACAATGAGAAGACAAAATCTCCGAAGATTCAGGAACCAATCTTGAAGTTGTTCAGCTTCTAATTCAGACAAAGGACTTGTCTCTGAATTCTTCTGCAAAGAAAACAAAAAACACTTACCCTTTTAGATCATAACATCCTTAGAGACCCTTTCAAGCTAAGCTTCTCAGTAAATTCCCAACCTAAAACTGAAGCACATGTTGGTACCTGGATTGTACCAGATCAAAGGCTGGCCC
>OVAU01000921.1:0-16880 GCA_900406315.1 Biscutella laevigata subsp. laevigata
TACACGTATTTTCAATTTTACCCTTAATGAATATTTTTAATCCGTTATTTGTTCCAATGACATATCATGTAATATTTTACTGATTTAAAGGTTATATTTTTTAAATTGACTCTGAAATAATGTTATAGAGATATTTTTAGTGAACAACAAATTGTAATTTTTAATATAACAAATTTGAATCATATATGGTAATATAGTAACCACACTATATAAACTTTAAGTTGTCGGTCTATTAGTCAAACTTTCGTAGAGACTCGAAATTTTAACTTCATTCATATCCGATATTGTCAAGTGTTAATTTATTATTACGTTTTTATTACTTTTGAGTCTCTATAAAAACAAAAGCAAAATATTATTTTGGATAATTTTCAAAACTATTATAAAAAGAATTTTAAAATATTATATAAAATACTAAATATTATAAGAAAAACGTTTAAAATACTTTCTATTATTTTTTCATTTATTTGATTCAATATTATTTTCATTTATATCACATAACAAAGAAAAAGAAATTTTGTATAATTGTTTCAATTTCTTCTACACGTATATTTAAAAAAATTCACTTAAGAATTAGCTGAAATTTTTTAGGTTATAATGTATTTTAGGACCAAAGAACAACACCGAGAGAGCACCAGAGGCAGCAGAATTCGATCTTTGATTAGCCATGCGGATTCTTGCTACTCGCCTGGCTAACGTAATTACCGAATTTCTTCGTCTAAGATTTCATCGTCTACGATTTGTCTGAAATCTGACATGAAATTGCAGCATTTTTGCAGAGGAAGAAATGAATGTCCTCGATCTCGGAATTTCTCCTCGTTGAGCAAGAAAGGTGCCTCCTTTTTCAATCACATAAGAGATAGTCTTGTGGGATTTTAATTTATCAGATATCAAGATGGACTGAAGTAATTTGATTTGCAGTTCTGATGAGCTTTGCTTTGATTCAGTAGTTGCAAATGAAGTCTATTCTCACTTCTCAGTAGTAGTTAGGGTCTAGATATCAATCTGAATAATCACATTTTCTTGTAATTTTACTGCAAAGTGGTTACTTTGTTTGATGGAATTCGTAATTTACTTTTAGATACAATGGTGAAGAAGTAAGAATTTGACTCAACAAAGAATCTCAGGGCCTTGCATTTGGGTTTGTAGATTCTCTTGACTTTGCTTCCATTTCTAGACCTTACAATGGAGGAAGTAGCTGAGAGGAAGTCCATTTCTACTTCTCAGTAGTAGTTAGGGTCTCAATACCAATCAGGATAATCACATTTGCTTTCAGTTTGCAAAGTGGTTACTTTGATGAAACTCGTAGTTTACTCATGGCGAAGGAGTAAAAATCAACAAAGAATTTCAGGGTCTTAGATTTGGATGTGTGTATGTTCTTGACTTTGCTTTCATTTTCTAGATGACCTTACAATGGAAGAAGAAGCTGAGAGGAAAATAGGTTGGGTGCTGAAAATTTTCTTTGCTGGAACAGCTACATATATTGGATACCAATTTTTCCCTTACTTAGGTATGTGAATCTCTAGTTGAAATCAGCTCTTTTACGGATTGTGGCTTTATAGTTTACTGATTCTCACTTGCTGGCTTAGGTGATAACTTGATCCATCAATCAATATCGCTTTTACATGTGAAGGATCCTTTGTTTAAGAGAATGGGAGCTTCTAGGCTTTCCCGTTTCGCCATTGATGGTAAGCCTTGGTATGACTCAGATTTCTCTTTGATGGATCATTGAAAAGATCTAGCTGATTTGTTGTAAATGTAATAATTTGCTTTGGTCTTAATCAGACGAAAGGAGAATGAAGGTTGTAGAGATGGGTGGGGCTCAAGAGCTTCTACATATGTTGAGTACTGCTAAAGATGACAAGACGAGGAAAGAAGCTCTTAAAGCTCTTGCTGCTCTTTCTAAATCAGGTAACTCCTTTTTTTTAAGAACATTCTTTTGATGCATTTGGTCTCTGATGTCGAACGCATTCTTTTGCGATTTTTTTACCTCCGCATCTCCAGAGATTTCGTAAGGTTCTCAGGATTGTTAACTTCTTTTACTCTCCTTTGTTTCTGCAGACGAAGCTGCCAACTTCCTGGGCTCTAATGGAGCACTCTTTGTTGTCAAATCGACTCCAGATTCATTGGAAGATTCTGACATTTCAACATACAAATCAAACATACTCGAGAAACTTAATGGTAAAAACCTTATCTTCAGAAAATGATAGGTCAAGAATCATAAGTCTATGTGTCTCCAGAATCCTAAGCTTTGAAGAACTGTACCATTTCATCTTCCTCTTAACTTACGACTCTTCAATTTTTGTTCCAAAAGAAAGGCATAGTCTGATTAAGATCAGAGTGCTGTCTGATTCAGATGTTCTTTGTTCATTCAAATAATGAATAAGTTTCGAAGATCTGTAACATTTTGTCTTTCTCTGATTCAAGTATCAACAGATATTGCACTTTCTATAGCTATTACATGGCAATTTTCAGACAACCCTATTCCACAAAGATATAAATATAATTTCAATGGAAAGCTAAGAATTTTACAGATTTCTCGAAGTTATCATCGAGGGGACTTCTGGCAAAACTTTTTGCAACGGTTAGTTTGTTGCGAGGCTGTACAAATTTGTGGAGATAGCAATGATGCTAGTGGCAATAGCAAAAACAAGCATTATTGCAGCTATGATCTTGTCTCTTGAGGTTGATACGCCGTGGACATTCCTGCCATTACAAAACCAGAAAACAACTGAGGATTTTGCAGAAATTCGAAGCATTTGATAAAGGTATAGTAAAGGAAACAAAGCTGCTGTACCTTAAAACAATGGCGGCTGGAAATATGAATGCTATGGAGACAGTGGTGGTTGATCCCAAGAACTGAAAGAAGTACCAAATGTCTGGTACCACAATAGCAGAAATGAAACAGCAAATCAAGAGAGTTAGTGTGAGTCCGTTGAATCTTCTTGTGTCTTTTGCCAAGGATGGTTTCGTTGGGAATAAGAGCTCGTCGAGGTTTGCTCTCAGTGAGAAGTTCAAGAGCGGAAAGACCAGCACGAGGTGAAGCGCATAACTAAGCCTAACCATGTCATTGAGTAAATTGCCAACGGAAGAACCAGAGCGCTGGTCAAAGTTCACTAGAATATCTGACATTGTTGCATCGCCAAACAGGAGATATCCGAAGAGTCCAGTGGCGAAGTAAATTGCAGCGCACAAGATGACAGAGATCTTAGTTGCTGGGATCACATTTAAAGGATCTTTTAGCTCGAAACTGATTGGATGAACTGCACATTTTCATGACAAAACCAAACTCAGAAACATGACAGAACAGAGAAGCAGTACTGATATGGTGAAAGAGATGGGTTCTTGCCATTGAAATGAAACGTGAAGGCTGTTACGATAACAGGGAAAGCTGTGAAGAGATTCCAGAACGATCCTCCATTGTTCGACTCTGGAAATAGTCTTGGATTCTTGGTTTGCCCTTTCACCATGGCGGAAATTGCCAGCACCGAGCTTATGACAACAAATACCACCGCAAGCAGAAATGATATCGCAGAACTTAACGCCAGTCTTTCTGCATTACCAACCATTTACAGGAAAATTATCACCAATCCCACAGATATTCATAGTTTCTAATCAAAAACAGGGTTCTCTGGGATTAGCATGCATAGAAACTTACCCACACGTCTGCACAAAACCAATGGAAGCAAGACGAAACCATAGATGAACAACAAAGCGACGATTCTCGTGTTCCACCAATGAGAACCAAACCATTCTTGCAAAAATCCTAGATGAACAGATCCTCCATTTTCATTACCTGAAAAAACATCTCCTGCAAGAGGAAACACCCAAATTAATCCTCACCTCAGCGATCAAATTGTAACAAATAAAAACTCTACTGTATCAGATTTAATTCCTTTACCTATAATAATCGAGAATATGATCAGACAACCAAAAGTAGCAACCATATTAGCGATCTGTACAGCGACGGCTCCTGTTTTCCCAAACGACTCTTTCATAATTCCAGCATATGTAATCGATTCTCCAGCGAGAGTTGATTTCATCAAAAATCCAACAGAAACGTCGGAAAGCCAAGCTATGATCGTGATAAACATGAGCGCGGGGATTACTCCCAGAACCTTAAACGTCGCCGGCATCGACATTATTCCGGCTCCGATTATGCTCGTCGACACGTTGAAAACGACGCCAGAGGTTGATGATACATGCTTCTTAGAGGTTGATTCTTGCTTCGTTAAAAGAGGAGTTCTGACCTGAGGCGACATTTTTCTTACCGCCGGAGAAACTTATAAAAGTTGGCCGGCGGGAAGAAACTTTCTTTGTCCTCTTTTCTTTTTTTTTGTATATTGCGCGAAGAAACAGCTTCAAATAGCCACAATTTTAAACAGGTAATATTGAAAGTACAAAATTACCCCTCAAGATTGGACGTACCTGCTTTCACCGGTTGAGGTAAAATCGGGATTATACTTAAAAACGTTAATACAAAAAAAAAATAAATCATAATATATATTTGTTTGATTGGGCTTTATAGAAAAGGCCCAATACTATTTATACTATTGAAATAATTCAGGCTTTTTAAATTAAAGCCCTTTTTTTAAACGACCATATTCGGTCCATCGAAATTGGCTGAAAAACCTTCACTACTAAAGTTTGATTTTTCTCCCTCGATGGATTGTCGTTTCTAATTGCAATATCCATTGAAGCAATTTTTCTTCTCGAGGAAGAAAGGAAAAACATTCGTTGAACAATCGGACGCTTGGAGGTAAAGGAACATACAATCGTAGGTGGAAACGGAGTGAATTTAAAGCTAGAATTTGGGAAACAATGGGGGATCATCTGGTGAGAGCGGAGGAATTTGAGAAGAAAGCTGAGAAGAAGCTCACTGGATGGGGAATATTCGGATCTAAGTATGAGGATGCTGCCGATCTGCTCGAAAAAGCAGCTAATTCCTATAAACTTGCCAAATCATGTAATTTCTTTCTTTCTTTTTTTTGAGCAGATCTTTTTATATGCCTGTGTGATTGATTTTCGCTCTGATTTTGTTCTTTCTTAGATATAGTGATGATCTACGTTTGATCTTAGGTTATCAATTGCGGTGATCCGCCCATGGTCATGTGAGAAGTAGAGTAGTGTTCGGGGTTGGGTTTATTTTATCTGTAAGAAATTTCTGGCTGTATCGAGAATTGTAATATCATGTAAAGTTTTTAGCTTGAATACTGGATATTCAAAACGCAGATTGATCGATAATGATGCCTTATAGAAAGTCATTGTTAAGTTGCAAAATTCGTGTAAATTTTGCAGAAGGCACTTAAGAAAACAGTACCCAGTTGGGTTCTATTTCATTGCGCTTAATATGTTCATGTTTTCCTGACTTTTCAGGGGATCAGGCTGGAAAAGCTTATCTAAAACTTGCGGACTGTCACTTAAAGGTAAATTCTTTGGCTAAAAATGTGATACCGGAAGAATGTATGCACTACATGATAACATTAATCTTCATTTGCAGTCTGACAGCAAACATGATGCTGCTAATGCTTATGCCGAGGCTGCTAAAAGCTTCAAGAAAGTAAACACAAATGGTATGTATAGCCACTGCGAATTTTGTTTGTAGCATAAAGCTTCTCTTTTGTAATTGATATTACAGTAGTAAATGAGTGATTATCAACCCTTTTGTGCTTCGCTTTCTCTATTCATGTGTATCGTGGACCTAATATAAGCATAATCGTATATGCAGAGGCTGCATCTTGCCTAGAGCGTGCAGTGAATATATTTTGTGAGTTAGGAAGGCTCAACATGGCTGCAAGATATTACAAGGTACCATGTGTTTCTTTTGAGCATGAGTTGGATATTACTTTTATGAGGGATACTGAGACTATGGTTTTATTAAGGCACTTCTTCTGTACTTCTTCCATTGTTCCTTTTTCCTTTGTGCATGTTGGATCCAATTGGTTTGCGTCTTTGTTACAATGTAGTAAGATTGGTGCTGGCTTTCTGTAATTTGTTTGGTGCTAATTAGTTATGTTAATGCTTTTGTACTTCTTAAAGGAAATTGCCGAGTATTATGAAGCTGACCAGAAGATCGACCAGGCTATTGATTACTTTGAAAAGGCGGCTGAGTTCTTTCAGAATGAAGAAGTAACAACTTCAGCAAACCAGTGCAATCTGAAGGTGGCACAATATGCTTCCCAGTTGGAGCAGTAAGATTTTCTGCACCTCGCCTTTTTTGTTCATTTTCCTTTAGTTTGAGGTGCTTACATTAGTAAGCTGGAACCTTTTAATTTGTATGGCCAATCTATAATCTTTACATTGTCTGAAATCATCATGTTACCATGCACAGCCGCATCAATTATAGCCTTTTGTATGCTTTGGGGCGTATTGATTGAGAAAGAGAATGGGCTTGTTTTATCTTTTGATAGATATGAGAAGGCAATCAAGATTTATGAAGAAATAGCACGCCATTCACTCAGTAATAACTTGCTCAAGTATGGAGTTAAGGGGCATCTTCTCAACGCTGGCATGTGTCACCTGTGCAAAGCTGATGTTGTCTCCATTACTAATGCGCTGGAGAAATATCAGGTTGCTCTTTCACAGCAAACACCCATAACATGAGAAGTTTTGGATTGATCATAGGATTAGCTTTGACTTTTTTCTAACTTTCTACTTTTCTGTAGGATTTGGATCCGACTTTTACAGGAACACGAGAATGCAAGTTCTTAGCGGTAATGCCTAAAATGCGGTTTATGGTAATTAGAGAAGTAGATAGATAAAGTGTGTTGATATTTATTCCCATTATTCCAGGACCTTGCTTCTGCTATTGATGAAGAAGACATTGCAAAGTTCACAGACGTTGTCAAGGAATTTGATAGCATGACTCCTCTGGTACCAGCCATTGACCAAATACAAAAGTTTGAATAACATAATCTTTGTCTGATCATTGTCATGGAACTGATATGGTTGCAGGACTCATGGAAGACAACTATGTTATTGAGGGTGAAGGAGAAGCTCAAGGCCAAGGAGTTGGAGGAGGATGACCTTACCTAAACATTACCCAGAGCTCTTTGCCTATTCAATTATTTGCTAGTTTGTATCATCTAACGTGTTCGGAACTCCATGTCCGAGTCTTCTTTGATTACTTATTGTGTCTGGTTTTGAACTATTAAGGTTTGTTTTTTTAAAAGGTTTCTTCAAATTGGGTTTGTTTGATACCATACCGACGTCTACACGTTCGCTGTGTCTCATTATTTCATTTATGGGAACTTTACGAGTCTTTGGAGATTTGCTTCTTCTTTCGATGATCGTTTTTGAGAAATTGGACAAGCAAAAGTGTATGGACGTATATTGAAAAAGTTTAATACATATGATCTTGAGAAATGAAATACGTATAGATACTAATTAACACCAATTCTCTTTGTCATCGACCATTAGAAGCAAAGCAATGATGAAAGCATAATCAACCTCTGGATTTACTCTCACACTAAAGTTATATCTCTCTTTGCTAAAACTCCCCCATGTAAACTTATGTGTCACCTGCAAACATACCCAAGAAAAGAACTCAATTCACCAAAAGTATTAACAAAGAAACTAATGTTGCATAATGAATGTGTTTAGAACTCTTTACCCCTACACTGGCGATGAGAGCATCTGATTTGAAAACTTTGAAGGAGACATTAGTGTATCCACCTGTAGCATGAAAATCACAAGCGTTGCTCTTCTTGACATTGTTGTTTTCAGGCAAGAAAACATCTACAGATGTTTTCAATGAGACAGCTTGAGACTTCTGTACCGTGAAGAGCAAGTCTTCTCTCTCCTTGCTTTCTCCTCCGTACACTTCCCATTTGCTCTTCAATGCCATACCCTGCAGCCACCATGTTCAAATCCTGAAGAAAGAGTCTTTATTCTTTTGTTTGTTTTCAAAGATGTAATATTTTGTAAACCTTTTGGCGCATTGTGAGGATTATGAAACCAGCTGGATCACGCATAACTCTTCTACGTTTAAATCCCCAAGCTTCTCCATCAATTTGCAGAAGAATATTACCACTTGGATCAAAAACTTCGTAAAGATCTTTGGAGAAACTTTGAACTTTCCTCTTCACCATTAGATCCATTGGATATGGATTACAGAATTGTTCGCTCACTACGCTTATCTTGGGATCTCCTACTTGCCATTCTGTTTTTTTATTCTTCGGCATTGATTCTTTCTCTTTATGAACAATCTCAAGAAGATGAAGATTGCATAAAAGATTATGAAAGGCTCTTCCTTTAGAGAGCCCTTGATAATTCTTGTGAGTGTTGATGATGAAGAAGAACTATCAAAAACGTTTTCGCAATTTTTCTTTCTCTAGTTATGAAATCAGAATTTGATTCTCAACCACAGATTGATAAACCCAAAAATAAACTTTTTCTTTTTTTTTGTTCGAAAAGACTTCCTCATTAAATTAAACTGGGGTTCCTAATGCAAGCTTTGCAGTAGCATCAGCAAGAACATTGTCTCCACGGGGGATGAAATTAAACTCAACTAAATTAAAACAACTAGAAAGACAAACAATGTCCGAAATAACGCCATAGAGATCTGAGATCGACGCCTTCTTTGCAATTGTGTTGATTAGCGTTTGTGAATCCGATTCAAAGCGAACCACCCGAATTCCCAAGTTCTTCGCATAATCCATTGCAGATAATAGAGCCATTCCTTCCGCAACTAAAGGAGACTTGACCCTTGTAGATAGAAATGAGTGAGAAGAAATCCTCTCACCCGAGCCCCTTCGAAAAACCCATCCCAACCCTGCTCTTGAGCTCTCTTTGCACCAAGCTGCATCCGTTTGACACACTATATCCTCAGCTCCTACGTGAGAATCATCAACTGTCCCAGAAATCGTACTCAGAGTCACAGATACAGCTTCCTGGGCTCCACTCCATTCTCGCGCTTCACAAACTGCCTTTGTTAAAACCACACACGGTTCGAGAGACAGATCGTTAAACTTCAACTTGTTCCGTGCTATCCATAAATTCCAGCATATCCAGGCTGTTAATGGTTCTCTAGACAAACCGATTGGTGGTAAGCTCTTAAGCTTTCTTAGCGATCGCCAACCCGCTTCGAAGGAGGTTATTGAAGCCAGTGTAATTCTAGCATGAAATGGCGCAGCTCCCCAGACCTGTCTAGCAAAGCGACAGTGGTAAAGAAGGTGAACAATTGTCTCAACACCTCCACATCTTGGGCAAACCGGTTGGATATCAATGTGTCTAGCTGCCAGTCGTTCCCCAACGGGCAAAGTACCTCGAGCAGCCTTCCATAGGAAAAATTTGATCTTTGGCGTAACCGGTAAATTCCAAATATCTTCTATCCAGTCGATGGCACCCCTGCGATCATCTCTCTGTACACCCTCAGTGCCAAGGTCTCGAAAATAGCCAGTTCTCGTAGTGTACTCCCCTGACTGATGGCCTAGCCAAATTCTCTTATCCTGAGCTCCCGATGTGCTCGGCTTTAAACTCAATATTCGATCGCTCCATTCAGGCAGCAAGCTGTTGATCCGCTCCTCATCCCAAATCCCCGGAGAGGAAAACAGATCCGAAACCATTAAGTTCATATCAGCTTCTCGGGCTGGCCCTATAGGCGTTTCCTTTTGCGATGTCGAGAGCCAGGCATCCTTCCAGACATTAATCTGCTCTCCATTGCCAATCGCCCATCCCAGGTGAGGTTTAATCACTTCTAATCCACACAGAATACTCCTCCAGCCGTGAGAGGCAAAGGATGGTATCGAGCAACTCAAAAAGTTCCCCAGCGGGCAGTATTTTCCTAAAAGAAGTTTGCTCAGTAGGCTTTGCGGGTTCCTAATAATACGCCAAGCTAGTTTGGCTAACAGAGCATCATTAAAACGCTGGACATCCCTGAATCCAAGACCTCCGTCCCGTTTTGACTTTGATAATTTGTTCCACGAGATCCAAGCCAACTTCCTAGCACCATCACAATTATCCCACCAGAAGCGGGTCATTAGTGATTGCACCCGTTTGCAAAACGAAGTCGGTAGCTTAAAGCACGACATAGCATAAGTCGGCATCGCTGCTAACACACTCTTGAGCATGATCAATTTCCCAGCTGGGGATAGGAAACGAGTAGACCATCCTGAAGTACGCAGTTTCATTCGTTCAGTTATGGAGTTAAAAAGGTCTTTCTTGCTTCGACCAAACAGCTCAGATAGACCAAGATATTTTCCGATTCCTCCTTCACTATTAATTTTCAGCTCTCTTTTGACAATCTCCTTTGCTGCGTCTGAAATTTTCTTTGAAAAGAAGATAGCTGACTTTGACGGATTGACACATTGTCCTGACGCTTTCCCGTATTGGTCTAGAATCAACTGTAGGTTGCGGCAATTTCTCTTATCTGCCTTGCAAAATATCATAGTGTCGTCAGCAAACAACAGGTGGTTGATCCTAGGGCATCCTCGACTTATCTTGATCCCTCTCAAACGGCCATCACTCATAGCTCTAGTGCATAGACCGGAGAAAACCTCGCTGCATAATATAAAGAGATAGGGGGAGAGTGGATCTCCCTGTCGAATCCCCCTATGTGGCATAACTCTTCCATGACTGGCTCCATTGAGTATAACCGCATATGAAACTGTCGACACACATAGCATTATCCAGTTTACACACTTAGCATGAAACCCCAGTATTAGCAACACAGCCTTGATAAAACCCCATTCCAGCCTATCGTAGGCTTTACTCATATCACTCTTAACGGCCATGTAACAATGGGTCCTAGCATTCGATGTTTTCAGATAATGCAAGACTTCATGCGTTATCATAACATTATCTGAAATAGCCCGACCCACGACGAATGCAGATTGATTCTCTGAAATTAGCGAGGGTAAGATCGGTTGCAATCTTCTGGCCAGCAGCTTTGAGATTATCTTATAGTAGACATTGCACAAAGCTATCGGTCGAAAATCTCCAACTCTCTTAGCACTTGAAGATTTAGGTATGAGTCTGATAAATGTTTCATTGATCCTTTGCGGCAGGATGCTTGAACGGAAGAAAACAGTAATCTCCGCGATAATGGCAGCCTTCAGGGAAGACCAGTGTCGTTTGAAAAACCCCGCCGAGAACCCATCAGGTCCGGGTGCCTTATCTGAGTGAATCGAGAATAACGCAACTCTAATCTCTGATTCAGTCGGTAGTTCAGTAAGAGTTTCGTTTGTTTCCTCCGCAATCTTTGGCTCTAAAGCTATCTGAACTACTTCTTCCCTTCCAATTTGTTCCGACCGAAATAGCTTTTCAAAGTAGGCATTTATAGCATCTGCAATCTGCTCCTCAATAACAATCTCTTGCCCATCTTCATTTTCTAGAACTGGAATACCATTTACGGCTTTCCGGCCTTTCGTTATCGAATGGAAAAAGCCAGTGTTTTTATCACCTGCTTGAAGCCATAGAACCCGACTTCTCTTGCGCCAAAATGCCTCTTCCGCCTTATAATTAAGTCTCAGCTCCTCTTTTAGCTTCCCAATAAGTTCAGTATCATTCGCAGCACTTGTCATAGCCCATTCAAGCTCCTTTTTCAGTTTCTCCAGTTTTTCCTTGCTATTTAGAGATTGTTCTCGTGTCCATATAATGATAGCTGCTCTTACTGCGTCAATTCTTTGAACCACTGCTCGATTAGTCTGTGATATCCATGTCTCTGATATCAATGCTCTGGCTTCCTCATTATCATTCAGACGACGGTCAAATCTGAACAAACCCCTTCTTTTCTTTCTATCCGGGGTAAAGAAGGTCACCACCGGTTTATGATCCGATCCTTCAAAGCGCAAGTAGGAGCATCTTGCGAGCGGAAATTTATCAATGAGTTTGCTATTCATCATAGCTCTGTCCAGCCTGCATCTAACGGTGTGCCCATGGCGTATTCCCCTCCATGACAAGCAATCTCCCGAGTAACTCAGATCATAAAGATCAGACTGAGTAACAAAGGATCGAAAATCATTGAAAGACGTTTCCGGCCGAGGTGGGCCTCCCACTTTCTCCGACTGATCCAAGAGATCATTAAAATCCCCTGAGATAAACCAAGGGCCATCACGGGCCACAGCTTTGGCAGTCAAACTGGCCCAAATCTCTTTTCGTTTGCGTTTAGTGGGATCAGCGTATACAAACGTTGCATAAAACAATTCATCTTCATATAGAATTCGGGTATCGATAAAGTTTGTACATGAAGAGATCACTTCAACATTTAAATTAGATTTCCAAAACAAAGCTAGGCCCCCTCCATGTCCCATAGGAGGCACTAGTTCATGAGATCCATAACCCATCCAGTCCATAGTCTTCAAGACCACCTCATTCGCATTCATGGTCTCTGCGAGGAAGATAATATCAGGGAACAACGAGAGCCGGAGTTCCTTCAAACGCTGGACTGTCAGAGGGTTCCTCAGCCCCTGACAGTTCCAGCAAGCCATAGCTAAGGGGCAAGGTTTGGCTCGGCCCAAAAATCCATGCCTCTCCTGACGACAGGTGGGATTATCGTGCACCTTGGTTGGTTTCCTTCAATGGTACTATCTTCTCTCGGTGCAGATCCTCGCTCTTTTGAAGGAGTAGCTTTGGAAGGGCCCGCTCCAGAAAGGTTTGTTCGACTTCTACGCTTTGGTGAAGCCTGGAAGAGTTGCACCTTGCGTTTCCGCAGACTGGAGACAATTTTAGTAATATAACCTGATCCTGATCGACGACGAACCTGGAGCGCTTTGTCTTTCCCAGTAGTGTTTCTCCTAGCATACTTGCGGTGAATAACTCGTCCAGGTAAAGAGTCAATAAGTGGCCCCAATCTCTGAGATACTGGGATACGCTCAGGAACTTCCTCCAATTTTTCCTCTACTGGACTCCTAATCTGATCCCCTTGGATCTGTGGACTCGTTTGAAGTTGTGATCGAGCTAGTTTGACAGCATAATCAAGGTCCTGGCCTTGTTCCTCTGCAAGTCTATAACGCATTTTCCTTGCAGCGCTTTCCACAGGGTCAGCACATGAGGTATATTGGAGCATCACCTCTCTGACTTCTCCAAGTGCTGCTTCCACAGCTTCCTTTGATGGTTCCTCATCTCTTTTTCCACCCGATCTATTTGACTCTCTAAGATTGTCTCTGTGGCGAGAAATGGAGGAGTCCGACAGGTCTTTATGCGGAGCCATAGGGGAGTCCACTTTTCTCCTATATTCCCAGTTGCCGGCGTTTCTGTCAGATCTTCGAGAGTCCGAGCCGTGGGGTGAGTAAAATCCCTTTGAACGAGGATACACATTATGGCCCTTATCACTTGGAGGTCGTGAAGGAAGTGTCCGACGAGCCATGTCTCTGCTCCTTATCGAGGACTCCCTTCCACTCTCATCTCCCTGCCATCCTTTGCTATCTCTGTAGCGATGGTGGGAACGAAAATCAGTGCCACTAGAGTAGCTGGACTTATCAGACCCCCGTCCATACTCTCTAGCACGGTGGTTACTGCCATAGCTCAGTCTCTGTTGAAAACCACGGGACTCTCGAATAGAACTATGACCACCTTCTGTTAACGACATCTCTCTACTTGACCGAGGAGAATGTAATTCATTTTTCCTAGCTTCCCTGCAATCTTCCATCTCATGGTCAAGTCTGAGGCAATAAGAACAATGTTTTTCCAGTTTCTTGTAAATCAGCGAGGCTTCCACCTGATCCCCATTATCAAACTGCACTGAAGAAGATACAATCAGGGGTTGTAGCCCATCCACTGTAACTCTCATTCTAACCGAGGTCGAAGTAATCTCCACTTTTTCATAGAAGCCAATGTCTTCACCTATCGTTCGAAAAGTTTTCTCAAACCAGAGATGGACAGGGATACCTTGTACCTTAATCCAGAAAGGAATTAAGGATGGGAAAGTTCTAGCCGTAGTTGGTTCCCACCTCTGAATAATGACCATCCACCGAGCAAAATGATACGATCTACCCTTTAGAACCGTCTGAAGGTCTTCCTCCGAAGCAAACTGAAACTGGAAAAGTCCGTTCCCTAAATCCGCACCAATGGGTCTGGTCGCGGTCTTCCATAAATCCGCAAAGAACGGAATGAGAGTCCAGATCCGTTGCATCTTGGGGTTTGTCACCCTTCCAATGAGAGTGAGAGCATGCTGTCGGATTAGGTCAGAGTTGTCGAAGCTAGGGACCCGAACACGAGCCGTACGAGGAGGGTTAGGGTTTTGGTTTTCAGACATAATACCCTTTCCTTTTTCAGCAGAAGACAGTCGACGATTCATCTCGAACAGATCTAGAGATAATCCGCGTTGGTCGGGAGGATCTTGTGCCGGAGAAGAGGAGAAGAGACGTTGAGGGGTCTCTTTGTCGGGACGATGAAGGGTTTGTTGAGAGAAACCCTAGGAATCGCCAATGTCGCCTTGAAAATCGCCCTTAGCTAGCGCGTGGTCCTGCGCGTCTTAAGTAAATAACTTAAAACTAAACTTTTTCTTTTAATTTAGAAAGAAACAACTATGCAAAACTACTATTTCCAGGTCTGAATAAAGATTCTCCATTGCCAATAACTCATCAATACATAAACAGTTACATAGTGTTCTTGCTTCTTACTGTTCCAGTATATCACAGGTTCTATAAATTACAACAATCATATAGTATAGTTTTTGTATTAATTGCCTCCACGTTTGTTCTTTCTCCACTCCCATGGCTTCTCTGGGTTTGAAGATGCCCACAAGCCAATACGCTTCTGCTTAGCCTCATTTTCCCACTGATCTCAAACAACCAAAACAAAAGTTAAACATATGACGAAGACTAATCTAAGAAACTAAAGGTTTGCATAAATCTTGCCTTTGCAAGTTCTGTGCGCTTGTCGTAAGCTACATAATGCCAAGCAAGACCTTTCTTTAGCATTACTTCCTGCACAAATTTACCATTGCAGTATATATCTCCTACATATCTTCCATAACGATCCTCTGCATAAACTAACACCTTCAAGGTTTTCCCTTCAACCATCTTAAGTAGCTCGTCATGTGCCTCTTTTCCAAATGGCATTTTACTCTCTGGTGCATCTATTCCCCTGTTTCCTTTTCATCACCAAGAAGAATCTTCTTCAGAACTTCAAAATAGCTTTGATTCAAAAGATCTAAGATGAAAGAGTACTTTACCTTAGTCTAATTCTGAACTTTTTAGCAAGAACTTCCTCGTTATGCACATTTATCATCCTAATCATAAGAGTGAAAAAAGATCAGAGTTATGAAATTCATAGCTCAATTACTCTATGATCAATCACAAACCTGTAACCAGAAGCTATGATCTTCTTGTGAAGTGCATCTGCTTCAGTATAGTTCTTCTTCTCCCGTGCTTTCTCTCGTTTAACAGCTGCAAGACTCACATCCTTAGGAACAGTAGATGACACAACCGGATCTGAGGTTCTAACATAGACAGTAACTGTATCTCCATCTGCCACTGATTTTTGATCCACCTTATTTCATTTTGGACATTTCTTGATTAGCAACAACATTACCAAACTGTTATTATGTTTTGAAGATTAATAAGTTTTCTTACCGGAAGCGTTTGGAGCTCAAAGCGAAGCCCTTCAGTTGAAGTTACAGGAGATTCAGTAGTGACTTCAACGAGCTTATGAGGTGAAGGTAATCCATAGAAAGTCAAAAGTCCCTGATCATGTCATCAAATCAACCATGTTAATAATCTTTACAATAACATTTTTCGCAATTCAAAGCATGATTAATACCTCAACATCAGCTTTTTGATGGTTCTTTAGAGTTGCGATAACAAGCCTAGAGGCCTCCTCAGGAGTTCGTGGCCGAGGCTTGGCTTGCTTCCATGCATCCAGTATTTTTCTATACCTTAAAACATGTTTTGGAAGAAAATTTCAAATCTTTAGACATCAAGAAAGAAAGAGAGATTTAGGATGATCTGGGTATTGTCTTTTTTACCAGTTTGCTTGAGCTTTTTTAGAAGAAACAACGTAACTTCCAAGTCCTTCAGGAACCTATAGAATAATAGAATTTTGATCAATTTCTGCTTAAGAGACAAAGATGATTACAACAATTCACTTAGAAGTGAATTACAAAACAGGTACTAAATACAGAATCGAAGACCAGAGAGCTGAGCATAGGGAAATTTAGGAGAAGAGATATACCTGAGAAGTGGTTTCGAAGTGGAAGAGATCACGAGAAAGAGCTGAAACGCCGGCAGCAGAGGCAGAGACGCCGTGAGGCTTATCATCCGCCGTGGGGCTGCAGCATTTCCGGTAGAGTAACCTAATTGCGTTACCCATTCTTCGATTTTGATCTCTGAAAAATGGGGAAAAAGGAGTTTTGGTTGTTTCTTCCTCTCTGGTATGAAAGTCTGAGATCGTTATATCGAACAGAGAGATTTTTTTAGCTAACAAGCTAAATGATACGTGGCAGACTCCAATTGGATAGATCTCAACTAATTTTTTTCAACCAACAGGAAAAAAAAAATGGGTGCCTTGTCGTAGTTATATTCGAATAGATCTGTTGACTTTATGTTAAACTCATAAGTGTGACGTTCAAGTAAAGTCTGTATTAATATGTGGTGTATTTGAATCTACAAAATATCTCTCAATTATTCCAGATCATTATTTATTGATTTTAATTGAAATCCAAATTTTTTAATAATGAGAGATTTTTAAACATAAACTAGAATTGAATTCATACTATGTGCAGATATTCATTTTGAAATTAATACAAATATATTGACAAAAAAAATTAATGTTAACATAGTGTTTGAAATTAATGTGAATATATTAAATAATAATAACATATTACTCTCTCTGTCCCATAATATAAGATTTTCTAGGCATTTGCACACTTATTAAGAAATTTGTTTAATATATAAAATAATCACTAATAAAGCATTAATAATAATTCAAAAGAAAAAAAGAAA
>OVAU01000922.1:0-16780 GCA_900406315.1 Biscutella laevigata subsp. laevigata
TCATTTTCTCCTAATATTTTACAAGTTATATAAGATCTTATTTCGGTTATCCAGCATGAAAAAACTTACCAAAAATAAAACATTTAGTAAAGAGATACATTTATAAATTCAAAAGAGAAGATTAACGAGAATCAAATAAATTTTAGTATAAGTGATTATTAAAATTACTGGAGAAATAAATAGATAAGCTTGAGTCTATCAAATTATATTGTATTTTTTTTAAAATCAAAACTTTTTCCCTGTTTTTTTTCATCTTTTCTTCGTTCTATATTCCGTTTTCATCAATCATATAAGCTCTAATAAATATAAAATTGTAATGTTTCCACCATAGTCGATTGTGAAGGAATTAAATCAGAAAGAAAAATGCAATGACATTTACCATATTTAGAAGAGGTGGGATTGAACGTGTATAAAGAGGACATTTGGACACGTTCGAATTCTGTTTGAGTTTTTCAATTTCTTCAGATATTTTGGATTCATATATAAGGATTATGAGTAATTATACATTTTAATTCGAATTCAAATTTTTATGTTCAATCATAAGTGTATACGATGCACCTACTCCACTAATGATCTTGACCATAATTTAATGTTTTGCGTAAGTGATATAGAAAAGTAAGAGTGAAAATATTGATGCATTAGAATTAAAAAACAATAAAATGAGTTAAAGAAAAAAATAGTGAAAAAAACGAATAAAATAACTTCATTAGCTATATTCTTTTTTATTTCATACATTATACTAATTAATAACTTACTCAAATATTGTATAAATATATATAACATCAAACATTAAATTTGTAGAAAATTCATATAAAAATTATTATAATAAAAAAATATATTTATTTAACAAAAATTTATTAAAAAAGCCAGCGCGTAGCGCGGGATCACCCCTACTATAGTTGAATAGAATTATGTAATTCACGGTGAGTCGGACTTTAAAAAAAAAGTCTCTCTCGCTCACGAACGAAATCCTAGCCGTCGATCTAGTTTCTCAACCTCTGTCATCGCTGGGATGGCTTCTCCGGTGGTCGGCGTTGCCGGCGCGACGAGAAGGTTGTCCGAAACGGCCCCTCCTTTCTCTTTTCTAGCTTTTATTTTTTGTGGGTATTTTTTAGCTTGGATTTCGGTCAGGTCGGAGGTGTTTCTCTCCTTCTTCTCCGGCGGGGCTCTTCTGTGTCGCCTTTCCGTGCGGTGGTGCGAGTGCAGGCTTGGATTCGTCCGGTGAGTGACTTCTTCTTGTCTAGTGTTTGATCTGACTTGTTGGGTCGGATCCTGGCTCTGTTCGGATCTGTTGCTAGAGTGGTTGTTTGCTGGTTGGGTTCGGTCTCTCGTCTGTGTCGTTGTTGTGGTTGGTTCGAGTGGTCTAGTCCTGTGGAATTGGGGTTCGACCTCTCTGTCTCTGGCTCCTTCGTTTGTTTGGTTAAGTTTGTGTCATGTTTCGCCTTTGTTCCACTGCCGGATCTGTTGTAGTGAGTTGCTCTCTGCCTCTATTTTCTGTCCAAATCCACGGTTGCTTTGGCTTCGTTAGGTTTGGAATGTTGTTGGCTTGGTGAGGTTTGTGTTGATTCATCGAGACAGTAAAGGTGTTGCGGTAGTGCGGCTATCTCGGGTTTGTTTGGTTGGTGTTTTAAGTTTGCACTACTAAAATTTTTTGTATAGCCACGAAAAAATTTGTGGGAATACACTGTTTTTCGTGGCTATACAGTGTTAGCCACGAATTTCTCACGAAAACAGGTTTGTGGGTATAACGTCGTGGGAAACAAGAATTCGTGGCTAATTCGTGGCCAATTTGCCATGAAAAAACCACGATTAGTTTCGTAGGTTTTCCTGGCATTTTTCCCCATGAATGCCATCGTGGGTAGTAGCCACAAACGTTTTCTGGGAAATTTGTGGGTGAAATAGCCACAAAATAGACGTGGGTGTTCCTGGGAACTTACCAGGGAAATTATTCGTGGCCCTTCGTGGGTAATATAACCACGAAACTTCCGTGGTTAAGCCGTGGTAACGTAGCCACGAATTTTCGTGGCAAAGTCATGGCAATTAGCCACAAATAGAACATGGATATGGTCGTAGGAATTGGCCACGATTGTTCCGTGGCTAAGATCGTGGGAATTGGTCACGACTGTTCCGTGGCTAAGATCGTGGGAATTAGCCACAACTGTTCTGTGGCTAAGATCGTGGGAAATCGCCACGAACCTTCGTTTAGTGTCGTGGGATTATCCACGGAAAATTCGTGGAAAACAATCACAAAATCTTTTTTTTTTGGTTTTTTTAGTGGGGGTTAATTTTTTTTGCAGAATACTATAAAAAGAATAAAACAAGTTTGAAATGCCGATTAAAACTGAATATATAACATTACTTATGTTCAATACAAAATAAGTTATCTGTACAATGCAAAAGAGAAGAAAACATAAACTGAGCTAATATACAGAACCCAAGAATCATATTTCATGATTTTGTAGAGAATTCACCCACTCATCAAGATTGTGCTGAGGATGTTGCGGTGTGGTTGAGGTTCGAACAAACTCGGACGAGGGAATTCGTCATGCATGAGGTTGTTGTTGTAGACCGTCTTAGATAATACTGAGATGACGGAGGATTGCCGTCATACCACGTTTAACATCAGAAACGTCTCCCACAAGAGCTGCCATGTCTATTTTGACGCTTTGCAGATCCTCCTTCACGGTATTAACCGTGTTCTCCACCTCCACTACTCGCATCTCGATGTCGACATTGCGAGCTAAAGAAGGAGCGAGCTAAAGAAGGAGCATGTCGCTGCTCGGAGAGGACATCAAGATCTTGGACACTCCCTAAGCCATAGTAACGTCCATTTCTAGGCTTAACAACCTGAAAATTAAAAGAAACAATTATCATTATGCATGAAAACATCAGATTTGCATGAAACATGACATAGAATATGAATATTAGTATGCATAAAAGAAGGAATATCAATAGCATTATGCAGAAAACATCAAGGTCATATATAAAACATAGATTAAACAGCACATGAAGAAGCATGTTAATCAGGTCATAGCAATTTCGATAAACATGTTAATGAGAACATACATTTCAATAAGCATGTTAGATGAAGATCGAATATCAGATCATGCATATAACTGAAATTATGAAAATAAAACTAATTTTACATGTAACTTACATCTAAATAGGTCTTGTTGATAGCAGTGGTGGATAGAGTTACAGATCCTGGAGACGTGTCAGAGGGTGCAATTTGGGTTGAAGCTTGCTCCACCTCAGAAACTATACTTTCTGCTCTAGAGTCTACAAAAGTCTCGTCCTTCCGAGTATGCGTCTTACGAACAATCTCAGTAAACGGGACTCGTTCATCACGACCAGATTCAAGCCGCTACCAAAAATAAATAAAACATTAGCTTATAAATATGAAATTAAACATTGCATAACAAGAACAGAAGAAAAGTAAATCATACCATTTTGTATTCGATGCTGGCAAACGAAGCAGAACCAGCTGAATGCTTATGCATCGGGAATCCACCAGCCTCAGATTTCCGGTTCTCAGCATTGATCCAGCTCTTCTTTAAGGCTGCTGCAGTAGACCACTTCGCCACCATCTCTTCCCACTGCTCAGGACTAACATAATCCGGTTGGACTCCTTCGCGCTTCTTTGTGCTGATGCGTTCAAAAATGAACTCCATACACTCTTGTTTCCACTTAGAATAAACCAGTCATGGTTCTCCGGGTCCCAGTAATAGTGTTGTTACAAAAAAATCAAGTAGTTAGTATGTGTTGTAGATTAGAAATGAAATACTAAGTAAAATATAAGACAACTTACCACAAAATCCTGCCACCACTTATCTTTCTTTTCATGTGGAACATGTATCCAATTCCAACAAGGTACCATGAAGTTGTACATCCACAATGTACGCACATATTTACCAACTTCTTTGTCTATCTTAAACCACAATCCTCCATTCGCCTTATCCGGATAGAGGAGACGCTGGTTCCGGCAAGAAGGTGCGTTAATCAGGTCATATAGACTGACACTGGTTGAACTCCCGACCATGGAAGCTGTCGTNACGCACATATTTACCAACTTCTTTGTCTATCTTAAACCACAATCCTCCATTCGCCTTATCCGGATGGAGGAGACGCTGGTTCCGGCAAGAAGGTGCGTTAATCAGGTCATGTAGACTGACACTGGTTGAACTCCCGACCATGGAAGCTGTCGTCATGGCAAGGGAAGATGCCGCCATGGCAGTTGCTCCAAGAGGCACATAAGAAGGAAGTTGAGGCAATGGTGTGGGAACAAACGAATCTCGACATCGCGGAGGCATATCTGAAATGGACAGAAANAGAGGCACATAAGAAGGAAGTTGAGACAATGGTGTGGGAACAAACGAATCTCGACATCGCGGAGGCATATCTGAAATGGACAGAAAGCAAAGACAGTAATAGTACTCAATTTAAACAAGTAAACCAATAAGCAAATCAATATGCAAAAGAATAATCAAATCAATAATCAAACCACTAATGAATACAATAAGCACATCAGATAAACAAACCAATAATCAAACCACTAATCAAACCAATAAGCAGATGAATAACCAAATGAATAACGTATTGTATAAGCAAATCATATAGAATAATCAAATAGACAATGAAACCAATATTCAAACGCATAATCAAACCAAATGTCAAACGCATAATCAAACCACTAAACAAATATCAAACGCATAAGCAAATGATAATCTATTGTATAAGCAAATCGGATAGAATAATCAAATAGATTATGAAACCAATATTCAACCGCATAATCAAACCAAATGTCAAACACATAATCAAACCAATAACCAAATGTCAAACGCATAATCAAACGCATACGCAAATGATAATCTATTGTATAAGCAAATCGGATAAGCAAATGAATAGAATAATCAAATAGATAATCAAACCAATATTCAAACCAAATCAATAAGCAAATCATTAAGCATATGAATAATCTATCGAATAAGCAAATCAATAATCAAACATATAATCAAATCAGATAATATCTAAGCTAATGGGCCTAATGGGCCTAAACTTGTCAAAACCTAAATGGGCCTAAAGTTGCCAAAACCTAAATGGGCCTAACCTAATGCCCAAAGGACCACTAACATTTAGGCAGAAACCTAACCTGGTTCACGGCGTGACAGCGGTAGCGGAGAGGCGGCGTGGGGAACGGAGACGCGGCATGACGAACGGAGACGAGACGGGAACGGAGATGCGACGTGACGCAAAAAGAGCCGTGGAGTGTAGGAGAAACGTGGCGAGGCGAGACAAGGTAGAAGAGAAGGCGAGGCGAAACACCGGAGAAGTGAGGCGAGGCGAGACAAGGGAGAAGAGAGGCGAGGCGAGGCGAAACACCGGAGAAGAGAGGTGAGGCGAGACAAGGGAGAAGAGAGGCGAGGCGAAACACCGGAGAAGAGCGGCGAGGCAAGGCGAAACACCGGAGAAGATGACAACGACGATGTGGATAAGAAAAGGGGAAAAGAGAGATGAAGAGAGAAAGACGGAGAGTAGAGCGGCGGAAACGAGGTTAGAAATGAGAGGTGGCAAGCCGGAGAGAAGTGAGCGGCGGTGCGGAGAAAACGAGAGAAATATGAAACAAGGGAGAAATGAAAGAGATTAGGCTTTTCGACACTTAACTTATTTTCGTTTTCATTTTTCCCAAATTTGCCACGAAAATCGTCGTGGCTACTTCGTGGGAATTTTGGAAATGGATTGGGCTAGTAATTATTCGACGGCCCAACCATTTATAAACTTAGCCATGAAATTTCATTGTGTCTAATTCGTGGGTATAGTTAACAAAATAGACATAACGTTATGTAATTAATATTTCTAAAACATTCAAATAAAATATTTAACAAAATATTAAACATTATACTAAACTTTAAATAATATTAAACATTACATAGATATTTTTAAACATATAAAATACATATTTCGATTAATACACCTACATATTAAGCTTAATCTGAATCTGAAATTGAATCTGAATCATAATCAAAACTTGGAGTGTCTTCGAGGTCATTGTCTGATCCATGCACGATTTTAGTATCATAATCCGAAATATCATCCACAACCCGAGTTTTGACGGGCATCGTTTCACTAGGTACCACGACATGATTGTATGTACCATCATCCTGTAACGCTGTCAGTACATCTTCAGCTGTTTCTCTAAGTCCTCTTGGTGTTACTTTGACACAATCCCACCAATCTTCAAGTCTAGTTTGGCGTATTCGCGGATATGGTATATAACACACTTGATCACATTGACTAGCTAGAACGAACGGATCATACTTTTCGTATCTTCTTCGCGGGGCGACATCGATGAGACCAGACGGATGTGTTCGCATACCACAAGTTGATGTTGTATCAAACCACTGACATTTGAAAACCATGACTTTAAGTTTACTTGAACCATGATACTCGATCATCAATACTTCTTCAATTAAGCCATAGTAATCAGCACCCGCTGTAGTTCCATGTACATAAACACTGTAATTTTGAGTTATCTTCTCTTCTCCATGTGTACGAGTGTGGAAATGATAACCTCGTGGGTGATACTTTGGGTACGACAAATACCTTTGTCGTGGACCATCAACAAATTCCAACATCCATTGAGAAAAATGATAGGCCATGCGATAAGCATTGATCTGCAAAAGTCATGTTATAGTAATGGTAAAATTAACATCGGGAACCAACAAAATTAGATGGAAACTATTCTTGTGCGGAAAATGTATAATAACATTACTCACATATCGTTTACACCATAGCTAAAACTGAGCGTGCTTCTCTCTGTTCAGAGCTTCTGCAGTTATATTTGGGTTTACCGACCTCATCTCATTCTCGAACAACCTGTGATATTAAATTCCATCAAATACATAATAATATATCATTTTTAAATATAGAATTAACATACCTCTCGTAATCATCAAATGCTCCACAATTGAGCATAAAATTGTCTTGAGTATAGTGTAGTCTGGCTCTGATAACCAACCAGCAGTCATTTTGCTACTTACTTGTCCTTCATGGTGGAATATGTTTGGAACACCATCATATCCATCATAAGTAAAATGAATATCTCCCACTTTTGGCACAAGTTCTCTGACTTCGGGATGACCAAAGTAAGCAGATGCATAAGATATCTCTTCAACCAGAGATTGTGCCACAATCGAGCCGCCGATTTGGGCCTTGTTTTTAATTTTCTTTTTCAAATGGTACATATATCGCTCGAAGGGGTACATCCACCGATATTGCACTGGCCCACCTAAAACAGCTTCGTCTACGAGGTGTATTGGGAGATGTTCCATACAATCAATGAACGATGGAGGAAAAATCTTCTCCAAGTTACACAGCTTCAACGCGATGTTCTCTTTCAGAATTGCAACATCTGATGTTCTCAAAACCTTAGTCGAGATATCCCGAAAGAATAATGCAATTTCTACAAAATCATAAAGATATGTGTTAAAAAATAATAATTACTAAATAACTTTATATGCGTTAAAATTTTTATGTACCTGAGATAGCTGTATGGACGCTTTTTGGAAGGAGTTGTGAGAACGCGAAAGGAAGAAGTCGTTGCATGATGGCGTGGCAATCATGACTTTTAGTCCTGAGAGTTTCCAGGTTCGTTCGTCAACACAACGAGAAAAATTTAAGGCGTAACCATCTGGGAATCTTATATCATTTTTAACCGCATGAGAAATCTTTTTTTTCCCTTCAATTGACAATCTGAAGATCGGCACATGCATTCCTCCATCAGGTCTAAGATTTAGCTCTGGTCTTCTACAGATAATAGCCAGATCATCCCTTGATTTATCACTATCTTTCGTTTTCTCTGGGGTAATCAAGACTGTGTGGACAAGGTTATCGAAAAGGTTTTTCTCCACGTGCATGAAGTCCACATTGTAGCGCAAAAGAAGATGTTCCTAATAAGGCAGATCCCTAAATATACTTTTCTTAACCCAATTATGATAATCACCATAATCAACGACCTTACGCTCGTGTCCACTGCCACAATCTACACTTCTATGCAACCCTTCGATGCAGCTAATCCTTTCTCGAAAAATCTCCTCTTCGTTCAACCATGGTATTGGTCCATCTGTTATTGTAACACCTCCTCTGAATGCGTTGACNAGCTAATCCTTTCTCGAAAAATCTCCTCTTCGTTCAACCATGGTACTGGTCCATCTGTTATTGTAACACCTCCTCTGAATGCGTTGACGTTGCGTTGGTAAGGATGATTTTCAGGGAGAAACCTTATGTGGCAATCAAACCATGTACTTTTTCCGTCCGTGTTGTAACCGAAATGATTATGTCTCGTCAAGACAGTATGGACATGCCAGTGTCCATGTGTCATCCATCCAGAGAACATTCTTAATGCCAGAAAGTCGCTGATTGTCCACATCAATGCACCTCGCATTTTAAAATGTTCCTTTTGCGAAATATCGAATGTTTCCACACCTTCAGTCCACAACATCTTTAATTATTCGATCAATGGTTCTAAGTATACATCTAATCTTTTCTTCGAATGCTTTGGGCCTAGAATAAGTATGGCTAGAAAGAAATACTCTTTCTTCATGCACATCCCGGGAGGTAAATTGTACGGCGTCACAATCACGGCCAGATTGATTGGGCCTCACCATTCATACCAACTAGATTAAACCCATCTGTAGACAGCCCAAGATAGACATTACGACTTTCAGAAGCAAAATCGGAGTATACCTCTTTAAAGTGCTTCCATGCTAATCCGTCAGACGGGTGATGCATTTCGCCCTCAGGATATGTATGTTCGGCGTGCCATCGCATTTGAGAAGCTGTCCCCTCTAGTTGAAACAAACGCTTGAGCCGCTCTGCTATTGGCATATAGTACATCCTCTGTTTCAGTTTGTTTTTCCCTTTCCCTTTATTTGGCTTATATCTGTATTTTTTACAAAATCGGCACTGGAGTAACTCCCAATCTCTAGGTTTCCAAAAGAGCATGCAATTTTCTCGCATACATCAATCTTCTGCAACGGTAATCCTAGCGAGTTTAGCAACTTTTTCATCTCATAGTACGTCGTTGGAGCTTCGTTAGGTACCAGAATGACGCTCTTAATAGTTTGTAGTATATCATCCACTGCACTAGCCAAAAAATTTTGCTTTGTCTTCATGTTCAATATAAGCGACGCCAAAAACAACTTCGTTATTCCTTCTGCGCTTCCTTCATAAAGTGGTTGATTGGCTGTTTCGAATGCTTGGAATGTGTTGTCTCGACATGCCTCCTCGTTTGTTGTCTGTGTGAAATCGTCCTGGTTATTATTAATGTCTTCTTCCATGTTAATTTGTCCCTCTTCGACATACTCGTTTTGATAATTGACATGCAATTCGTTGTTGACTTCATGACCCCCCACCATTTCTTGATTTTCATTAACCGGAATGTCATTTCTCCTCGACGATTCACCGAAGTCGAATTGATTGCAATTCTCGCCGTGACTCATCCAAACATAGTAATTTCCTTTGAATACCTTCAGATAAAGATGTATTGACACTGTTCGTATATCATGTTGCTTTAAATTCCGACATCTTCCACAAGGACATACTATGGTGCCGCCTCGCTCTTGAACTCCGGGTTGATCAGCTGCAAAGCTCAGAAATTTTTCGACTCCTCTTATAAACTCTTTAGATACATTGTTTGTGTTTGGATCAATTCTACGATCCATCCACTCTCGACTACGAAAAAACTCATTCATATTGTTGGTTATTCTTTGGGTTTTTTTTAATTTTTGTTTGAATGATACTAAGGAAAGAAGTCGATTATATAGGAAAATGTTCCCACAAATTTACCACGAAGAAAATTCGTGGCTACCTTAACTCATTAAATTTGCGCACAACTGCACGTGAATTTCGTGGGTATAGAGGTGCAATTTAAACAAGAAACCACGTGAATTAATAACTGATTGACATAAAGTTTCCCACGAAATATATCCGTGGCTAAAATCGTGGGTATAGGAAATGATTACAGTCCTTGAATTGAGAAAAGTATATTTGATTGACAGAAACTTTCCCACGAATCCTTTTTGTGGGTAAATTCGTGGGTATAGGGGTGGTTAGTATTTATTTAACCGAGTTAAATTAAATTTGATTGATGACAACTTACCCACGAAAAAATTTCCTGGTAAATCCGTGGCTATATTTCCCAGGAAACGTTTTGTGGGTAAGTCCGTGGTAAATAACCATGATTTTTACCACCATTCCTTCGTGAATTTTTCCCATGAATCGTTTCGTGGCCAATCCGTGGTTATATTACTCAGGAAAAGCCTTCGTGGGAAGGCCGTGGTAACGTCCCACGACTTTCCCACATTTTCCTTCGTGGCTACTTTCCCACGATACTTTTCCTGGCTTTTTCGTGGCAATCTTTCCCAGGAAATGTTTCGTGGGTAATTCCTGGGAGTTTCCCACGAATTGCCAAGAATTTCCCACGAATTTCTTTCACTCGATTTTCCTGGGTTTTTCCTGGGTTTTCGTGGGTAATTATATTTCGCACAAAAATTTCTGTGGATAATTCGTGGCTATAGAGCTTTTTTTTACTAGTGTTGGTTTAGTCTCGTGTGCCTTTGCCTGGTGAGTTGCTTTGCCTTTGTTTTCTGATTTTATAGCTCGACGGGGATCTAGAGATATCAGATTAGTTTGCATTGGTTCTGGTTTTCTTAAGGTTGAGAGTGTCTCTACCGAGGTGTGAAGGTGGTTCCGGTGTCCATGTCTTTAGAAGTTCAACGGGATCTTCTTCTTGGATGCAAGTCTCCCGTCTCCGGTTAGTAGCCGGTTTGGTCTTCGGGTCTTTTATGCCTTGGAATAGCGGTTGCAAAAATGTTCGTCTTCCGAATTCCTGGGACTAGGTGTTTCGTCGAGTTTGCTCTTGGCTCTTCCAAGTTCGGTTTAGGGTGGAACCAGCAACATTAGCCTCAGACGTTCGCAGTCTCCTCAATAATTGGCATCATCGTATATCGTCTTAACCTCCTTCGTCCTCGTCTAGAGCATCATTTCCCTTGTTAGCCCTTAGCATCTTCTCTTGGCTTTTGGCTTTGTTTCGTTTTTTGTGTTTTCTTTCAGTTGTTTCTTTTCGTTGTAGTTTGTTTGGCCTTTTGTCTTGTTTCGGTACATATCTGGTTTTGTTAACAGATTATGTAGCCGTTTTAGCTCATGAGGATTCTTTAATCCGCCGCATTTGTTTGCGGGGATATGTTTTATCTGTCGCCTTTGTTTGCGGAGATATGTTTTATCTGCCACCTTAGTGTTCCATTTTTGTATCCTTCAAGGCTCCTTTTGTTATAATATTCAGTGAAAAATAGATTTTTGGACTTTTCATATCCATTCGGGGAGACTCCACATTAAGCGCAACTTAATGTACAATAACGTTTTTATAATTAATTCTAATAATTTTGATGATTGTTATTTTTAATATCTATTTGATATTGCTATTTTTGTTTTTGTTTAGTTAAGTTTGACATATGATTTAAGTTAGTATTTATACATTAATTATAAAACATTGCCATATTACCTTATTTATTTACCGTGTGTAATGAAAGACTTGTAGGTAACTCGTCAAACCATTTGCATGTCGGAAGTCAACCCTTCTAATTATTTTAAAAAATATTTTTATTTTCCGAGAATTTTTCAGTTCTCTTATAAAACGACCTGAAAGTAATTTTCTAAAAAGAATATATGAAGATTATAACCTCACCAAACTATTTTTTTATTATCTCATAATTAAAGGAAAAATAAAAATTTCTTAAAATTATATGATCTTCTCATTACCATACACATTCATGTGAGTTTCTCTATTTTCTTGATGGCACTTGTTTAATATATTTTTTGGAGGATCGAATATACACATTCATGTGAATTTGGATATTTATTCTTATTTTTGAATGTTTATTATAATTTTTTATAAGTATTATTGATGTTAAATATTTAATATAGTTTTCGGGTATATGAACTCGTACCACATCTATAACTCAATAGATCTTCTAAGCATATTCTCGAAAACCTCAAACTTGAAAAGATCTAAGTGTATATGTTCACTTCCTTTATTTCATAGGACTTCGTTGACAAAAAAAAAAATTCATAGGACTTCAAAATATTATCACTTAACCATTTGTATTTATCACTTTCCAAAAATATATTTCATAATAGTCTCTTAAAATTAAGAAGTCATCTAGAATCAACATCCAATAAAAACTGTATATATTCAAACTTAACAGCTTTAAAATCAAATTTTTTCACTATCTCGATGCAATGACTCTTCGAGCCTTGCTATATTCTCTCTATTTGTTCATCCATATTTTGGCATCATTCTCTTTTTCTCTTTTGTCATCTAACCCCATTAAAAAAATCAAAGATGGTCGATTGGAGCAATCCGGAGATCGACCCCAATCGAAATGTTATGATTTACATAGGAAAAAGGGAGCCCACGTGCTCGTTCTCCTTTGGCGAGAGCATCAACACAAACATTTTGGTCCCGGGGAATCCAAATAAGTTGAAAATCAATAAAAACTTCCTTCAAATGGAAGAATAAGTCCAGTTTGGTTTTGAAAGATGGCCAGTCGTCGGGCTCTTCAATCATCTTGATTAGGTCTGCACAATTCGTCTAGAAGGTAATAAGTGGGGGTCTTCGTTCTCTAAGACAATCCACGGCCCAAAGCAACCCGCCCATCTCAGCATGGATAGCAGATAGACTACGTCGGCAAGCTTTCGCTCCTTCACGAAGCATTCCCCCGTTATACCTTAGGCACCACCCAAGGCCACAAATTTGCCCATGATCGATCCAAGACGCATCGATTTGACAAATTGGCTCTTGGGGGCTAGGGTGGGTAAGCTAGGGTCCCAATCGGGGGTATCTCCATCTTCCATATCTTCATCATCTACCTTTTGGTTAGCTAATATCCAATTCTCGTCCTCAAGGGTAGCTAATTGGAGGGTATCTAAGGTTGAGACGTCTTTACCATTGAAAACTTTGTCATTTCTCGCCTTCCAAATGGATCATAGTAACCAAGGGAATGAGTCCCTCTTGGGTGTAGTCATACCTACCCCTTCTGTACTCCTAAGGAGGAAATCCATATTGCAATACAAAGATGTACTCGAGAAGCAACCCGGAATGGACAGAAAGTCTGAAAGGGCCCATACTTGGATAGATGGGGGACACTCAAAGAGGAGGTGATTAATAGTTTCCTCTGGTGCTCCACATCGCGGGCAACTCTTGTCTACTCCCAAATGCCTAAATGTTAATCGCTCACAAGTCGGGATGCACCCTGTGATCGCTTGCCACATGAAATGTCTAAGTTTCCCTGAAGTTCGGGTGTTCTAGACTTGGCTAAGGAGATGCTTGAAGCTTGGTTCGGGAGCTCTTGAGATAAGATGGAGGTATTCAACCTGCTGTGACATATCATATCCTGATTTCACCGAATAGATTTTGGACTTCGTGTAAGCCCACGAAAAGCCATCACGAGAATTATTGTGACTCGACCTCATCCCTAAAATTAGTGTGCAATCCTCATGCTGCATTAATACCTGGATTCAGGGAATATCCCATTCATTAGTTTCTCCCCTACAAAGGTCTCGAACGCTTAGTTCGGAGTCTCTATCTCATATTTTTAATCATCATTTTATTCTTCGCATTCACTTTGTCTTGCATCTGTTACTCCTTTCAACAATTTCCTTGCCAATCTCTTCAAGTCACCCGTCGTCTCACCACAAAGTCATTCTCATTATTATCTTTCTTAACTTTCTCTATATCTGTTTTCCGATGTATAAATTCGTCTTCCGCACTAAATTTTGTACCCTTAATTTTATCTATATTTGTTTTTCGTTTATTTAAAGATTTTAATAACTCTGATCTGAAATTTGAAACCATTATTAAGAATTAAGTGGAGTAAGTGTTGCGATGTAAAGGATTTTTTCTATAATTCACTATTAATACCGAAGGATGCTTAAATTTAAGTATGATGAAATAAATGAGTAGATAACATGTCAAATTCTTAAAGGATTATATTTTTGCTGTTTAGATAAAAAAAAGTTGTTTATTTATCAGTCGTAGTATCATCATCTAATATTTATAACTTAATATGCGTATCATATTATTTTGTTGTAAAAGTGAAATATATAGAGTACAACTTTACTGTTTTATTAATTTTTTAGATATAAAATTTGCTAAGTTCTAACCATAAAAAAATATGAGTTCTGTGGTACAATAGGAACGATGAGAAAAATAATGGTTCTACTGAATAGTATAATAATACATCAAATTGAGAATGAGATGAATATGAGAGAAGTCAAATTCCATCATCAACTGCAAAATTCTAAATAATGAGTCTACATAAGAAGTATGTGAGTGTATATTACATCTCAGCTATACATACCCGAGCACACCATCAATAGCACAACCAAAACTATTCCTTTGTTATGAGTCTTGATAAAGTCGAATTTTTACTATTGGTTAGTAAAATCCCAAGTATCAATGTAGTATAGAGTAAGAGAGATGTCGAACCAATCTCAGGTGGTGATAGCGCACTAGTTCTATGATGGATTTTACTAAGTCTAGGTGGAATCAATAGAGTATGTTTGTCACTAACAATCCTAATTAAGCAAAGTAAACTAAAATAAAGCAAGATACAAAAGTCAACCAAAAAGTCAACGAAGCCGAAGAGATGCAAATTCAGGAGTTAAAACAAGCATATGGACCAGGGCAATCGAATTGGGCAGTCAATTTCATGCACTACAAGAAAAACCTTCATTGATAGCACGTACAAACTGCTATTATACATCTTTAATAGCATTTACATAAACGTTGTGTCTACCGCAGCTATCGTAGGTCTGACCATGTGATAGCGTTTTTGTTCTGATGCTATTATACTTATCCATATATAATAGCGTTTCTAGAAGAATGCTATTATACTTGTTATATCTATAATAGCGTTTTAGAACAATGCTATTATAAATAAAATAAATATTAGATATTAATAATTATATATATATATTAATTTATATAGAATAATTTTATATATAAATTATGAAATATATATTTGAATAAAAAAATTATTTTATATATAAATTATTATAATTACAATTTTTTAATTACAATTAAAATTTATCAATACATAAAATTATAAATACGAAAAAGAAAAATACATAAAAAATACAGAAAAATACAGACGAAGCTCAACTCGTCTCCACCTCCATCACCGTGCAGCTTCTTTGAATTGCAATCTCAAATCCTAAATCTTTACAAGCTTTGACTTCCCCTAAAGCCATACTCAATGACTTTCCTCCTCCTTCCGACTTTATCACCATCACTTTACTCAATGTCTTCCCCTAAAGACATAGGCCCTGTTCGTTTAAGAGTCGCTCACGCAGCGATAGCGTCGTCCACTCAAGGCAAAAGTTTAACAGGTAAAAAAAATGATCGCTGAAATTAAATCGCTGGTCATTGTCTTTCCATTAAAATATGAAACGCTGCAGATACTAGCGATCGGAATCAATGTCTTCAGCGGTGTTATTTTAGAGCTGAGCGATTGTGCTCCACTTATTTAGTCATCAAATTAGTTTTATTACAACTGTTTTTTTTTAAAAAATCAGTCGCTCGCTATCGCTGTGCACGAACACGGCCATATTTAGTTGCAATCTCAAATCCTAAATCCTTACAAGCTTTGAATTGCAATCTCCGGTCGCAATATCCCCTGCCTCCTCTGACTGTTATTCCCCTTTCTCGCCTTTTGCGATTCATTCTCAGCGCGTAAGTTTCTTCGAATCTGAAAAAAAAATAGGTCTACCATGGCTTCATCGCCGTCGTAGTTAGAACAGATGGAGAGTCTCGACAATGAAGTGTGATGTTCTTCTTCTTCTACTCTGAGGGAAGACGATGCCTATCTTCACCGTAAGCGTGATGATTGTGGCTTTGGCAAGAGAGAAGACATGATCGAAGGAATTCTGACATAGCGAAGAGAGAAGAAAGAGAAGAGAATGTAAAGAGTCAGAGAGAAAAAAAAGAAGGGATAAATCTCGTTCGTAGGATCGAAGCTTTGGCAAGATCAACCAATAGTGATCCTAGTGAATTAGGATTAGCCAATCAGAATCTAATACGTGTAATAACTATTTATTTAATAGTTTGTATTTTAAAGTTGTTTTAATCTTTTTTTTTTAACAAAACAACTCCTTTATTAAAGTTGTTTTGATCTAAATATTTATTTATATTTGATATTAATTTTATTTTTTTCATTTAATTTTGATCTAAATAATTATTTATTCTTTATTAATAGTTTATTTATATTACATGGTCAGACCTAGTCGTCTTGGTATCCATTTATCCTCCACACTCGCCTCNCTTTCTGGCACGACAACTGGACTTCTGAAGGTCCTCTATTAACGCGTTTGGGGGACACATGGCCTAGTCGTCTTGGTATCCACCAATCCTCCGAACTCAATGCGGTTGAGTCTCTTATTGGCCACTTACAGTTGCGTCCGGTTATAGAGGGGGTTGATAGGGTGCTTNCTCTTATGTATGGGAGTGCATTCGTACTCGTGCTCCGCGGGTCCCTTGGGCACGGGGAGTGTGGTTTACTCACTCGGTCCCCCGTTATGCTTTCATTACTTGGCTGGCAATTCGTGATCGGTTNGTTGATAGGGTGCTTTGGCGTGCATCTCCTACTCGTTTCTCCGGCAGCTACATCTCCTCTTATTTATGGGAGTGCATTCGTACTCGTGCTCCGCGGGTCCCTTGGGCACGGGG